>JAECUM010014430.1:0-118470 GCA_016617855.1 Megalonaias nervosa
GTTTGCTTCTTAGCACTGAAATGTAATTCGTCTTTGCCCATGTTAAAGCTTTAAGTCTACTTGCACTCATTTTGAAATTGATTTATTTATCTCCTTAATCATTTTGTCTCATAGTATTCTGTTTGTGCTATCATGTAATCAGTCGTGCATTGATTCAAAGGAAATCAATTTTATGGCTTCTTAAAAATCCATATTTGTTGATGAATCTATTGCCATCTTAAAAATCTTCAAAAGCATGATGTAACGAACTGTACAAGCTGAATTTACAACTGTATTGTTAAAAATGTGAATGTTAATGTTTCTCTCTCTTGCTATTTACTACTGAAAAATTCTGCCACTATCGCATCATTTCTGGAAATCAATTTAAATGTTCTCTAACCAGTTTGACTGGTTTTTTAGGTGGTTGCTAAGGACAAATATTTTAAAAAACAGAGCTCTTTCAAGGCATCAATTCAATACAGAATCCTAATACAACATGTATACTACCTATAATGTAATACAGTTTGCTTTAACTACTTCTATCATCTTGACATCTCTAACAAACAATTTTATCTTGCTCTTGTTCAAAATTGTATTTTTGATTTTTTTAATTCTTAGGCACATTTTCCAAGTTGTCACAGTTCAACTTTACGTTCTTCTTTCTTCTTTGGTGAATTAACATTCTGTGGTAATTTGCCACTTTAGGAGTTTCTTCGGTTTTTCTCCCACCACTTGCCATCATTTTGAAAACAAAATTACCGGTTAACGTACACCTGATTATATGTCAGTTGCAAACTCTTCAACATCATGTTTCATCTAAACTCTTTTAATTTTAAACTCGGCTTATGAAATTATATAATTTTAGTTCTACAAATTAATTTTAAAAAAATGGTATATGAATATATGGAGACAAACTAGTGCAAAGTGCAACAGAAAAGAGTTCGACAAAAACACAGTAAGTATTGTGTTAATATGTGTTTTACAGGTTTGCGAGAAAAACAAAGCATCTAAATAATACTACAATGAACAAAGTTATTACAACGAAAGCCAACTTTTTAAATTAATTCATTTGACAATAGCTAATATTTTGCAGCGATGTTATAAATGTAAAGTTCTGTATTCCATCTATAGGAGAATATTAACTTCACAAAACTAGATGGAACTAATAAAAAAGAAATCTCAAGATAAATGATGTTATTCCTTGTGCCTTTTTTGAAGTTTGATCATATGCAACAAATAACTGATCAAACACTAGACACAAGAGAGCTACTGATAATATGTCTAAAACTGATAACATGTCTTAAATGACCTCGGACATATTCGACATCGCTGAGCCAGCATTTCTTCACAAAGTTTGTGGAGAAGCCCAGAGATGCTGAGATTGCAATCGCGTGATTGAAATGGTTGACACCCCGAGAATGTATACAAAACTGTTACCCTATTGAAATATCCGAGATATTGCGAATTATTGCGACTGGGGCAGCGACGGTGCAAAGAAAGGATGTTGCCGTTGCGCTACTACATCCAATGATGGTGTACTACCTGTAAGTGTGGCGTGAATGTGAATGATTATTGCAACCGATCTGTTACAATGAATTTATTGTAACTACTCACTGTCTGTTTTTAGGGCTCTGCTTTCCAGTTTATAGCCGAGGTAAATCTTTGTGAACCCAAGTATACAGCAGATGGTGCCATCAACTATTGCTAAGGTTCCTGTCAACCTTAACTGAAACAAAAAGATGAGAATCAAACGTAACTTGGATTAACATGATGAGCGCAAAAACAACATCAAAAACCCACTCTTAAGAGGATTTTATGAATGTTTATGATAAATGCAAATTTATGTATCGCCATTATGGCCTATATTTTGGTCTGGTTTGGTGTTTTTACAGCACGGCAAGACAGGGAGGTTACGCCATGCAGTCTAGGTAACTGCAGTACAGTGCATTAGCCAGAGACACACCTCAGTAGCAGACCGAGGCTGAATCGTCTGATAGTAGGGTTTGAACTCGCGCCTGCAGGTGGCGAGTCCGGCACACTAACCACTGAGTCACTGGGGCTTATTCGTGTCCTAGGAAAGTTGAACGAGTTAAAGAGCACAAGTATTTACTTGCAAGACACAGCTTGTTACACATTAAACTTTGCGCATGCGTACTGCTGTCAAGATTGCCACGTCGCTAGGCTAACTTGAAATGTGAGAATTGTTCAAACTGACCATTTAGGAAAATAAAGAAACGACGATGACCTCAGTAGCCTGGTGAATGGGTGACCCCAATGACTGACTGATTGATTGATTGATTGATTGATTGATCTCAGTACTGTGGTGCCACAAAAAGGCTATAATGATAAATGATATATTTATTAACAGTAGTTCCTTATCAACTTGCGATAAAGAATAAAAGCAAAACGATGAGATGGTGAGGATATTAAATGAAGGTCTCCAATCAACGAGGAATGTAAATGATGTGTATTAAAAGTTATTAGTTAATAACTGACAATTAATGTGACTGATAGTACACGTTGGTTAAAAACAAGCAAATGAAATAGGTTGCTCACAATATATCTTGGAATAATTGTTAACTTCCTTCAAGAAATTTAAAATACAAGACAGATTTACTATATCAAAAAACTCTTATGTAATTTGGAGATCGAAACAGTATCAGAAAATGCTTCACGGTAAAGGATTCGTTGTGTGAATGAATGATACACTTCGAATCACAGTTAGATCAAGTTATTAAGATACCACAGTAAGCTAAACCACTGACGCATACACAACACGCATACACAACAAGCATACACGACACGCATACTCGACACGTATACACAACACGCATACACACGCATACACAACACGCATACCAAAAGTATCCATCGACTGCATTCGTATTGTGTGACTTGAGATCTCAGCCAAACGTTTGGTGGGAATCTCACCTAATCACGCGAGAGTCTGGTAAAACGATTCGCGACAGCCACACTAAACAAACTAAAGAAATTATGATACAAATTCTGTGTACCTGATATGTAATGATCTGTTCTAGCGTCAACTGGCAAACAAAACTATGTTTATTACTAAGGGACTTTAACACAGTATCCAATGAAGAGCGATGCTACAATCCAGTTAGCTAATTGTGTTATAAATACAATTATTTATATAAACATCAGTATTTCAGCCAGTCTACTTACTAATCATAGATTAGAAAAAGCAAAATCTAGCAACAGCTCGATCTTTAAAAAAGTGGGAGAAATTTATAAACATACCTCTTCCATAGTTTCGTGAAAAACAAGGGCGTAAATGGATTTACCCGCAAGAGAAAGGAAGGATATTAAAAAAAGGACACCAAGTACTCCACATGCTCTGAAAAAAAAAATAATTAAACTTTTTTTTAATAATTATCATCTTAGAGCTTCATTTATTTGTTTAACGTGGATTGGACGACGAATTACATCGACTTACAAAACGCGTTTTAAAAAATTCGGATGCTGATGTATTGTTGTCGTTAGAAAGAAGAAAATGGAGTCACCAAAATTTTTACCTCAGAACTAAGGACTCTGCCTGTGACTGCAATAGCACAAAGCAAATGCAACAATACTGTGCTATTATGGGCCTTCCTTCTAACATTCCTGCAAGTATTGCAGATGTTACTTTCGACTCACAATACAAAAGACGATGACTCTGGACACATAACCAGTACCACTAATAAGGTTGTCAACGATCCAATGCACAACAAACAAAGAAAGCAATTGCTAGAAATATTCGGCCTTAATGAGAAAAGAAAATAATAACCAAAACGACTCAGGAACGATGTTCTTGCTACAGTGTCACGCCCTTTGCATAAGACGCTAAGCGCAAGTAAAAAAAAATAATCTAATTTGTGTTCTTTTCAAGGAAATATGTTGATTTTGATAGAAATATATAAAGAAAGAAGAATCCAAAAGGAGCCACAAAGGAAGACATCCACTACGTCTTTTCACGCTAATCGCAAAATGTCAATCCATGGCGATTGTTTATTCAATATTAACTCTCCGTACCTTTAATTGTACACAATTATATATATATATATATATATATATATATATATATATATATATATATATATATATATATATATATATATATATATATATATATATATATATATATATATATATATATATATATATATATTACCGAGCGAATCAAACACTCGCGTGGGTTCGGCTACAAGTCCCTTGTTTTCCCTCTATTTCCAAAGACTTCTCGACAATAACTGTTGTCCACTGGAAGTTCTCATAACACGCCAAGGCTATAAATAATTTTTTATATAATCAGTCAATGACCACAAAATATCCCACTTAACATTTGCATCACAACTTCACAATTGCATGGCAACCTCACAACCTCATGGCTTCTCCTTGTTAGATTTCCGTAATGTAACGTCATTACTTAAATACCATAAAATACAAATCACAACTCAGACACTACTCTGTCCCTGGTTCAGTCGAAAAAAGATTTTGAGCCCTCATTTCACATGCGACCTTACACCATATTTATCATCATGCCAACAATAAAAGGCGTCTCGAAGTAATGCAACAACCCCTTCTCAATTATTCCATTATGCAAAATATCAGTCCCTATCACAAATATTTCATATGGAAATACACAACCAATCAACAACTTTAGATTTAAATAGGAACTACTTGGCTCATGCCCACTTATCCGGCTCTGACCTGAACTCAACTACGAAACTAAACCATACCATCATAAAAGCTCATCAATATTTCATTCTATGACGTTTGCCCCTAGAAATTGGCTAATTACTCGGGTTGAGAAATATTTCCCCAACACCGACTTCCCATAATCAAACAAAGAATCACAAATTATCTAATAAATCAATAAAATGGAGTGGTAAATACAAAATGGCGCATACCCTACATTTATTACAATATATATCGAATGCGATGGAGTCTCTGAATGTAGAAATTCTGATACGGCCAACACATCCATAAAGAATAATTAGAAGTATCTCGTAAATCCAAACTTGACCAATGCACTGTATCCTACAGTGTCCTATTGTATCATATTTCACACCAAGCTGAATGCTGCTCTTTAAAAGTGATACAGAACCTCCCAATATATGTGCTTTTTCAAACATTAGACGTATGCCTGTTTAAAAAATAAACGTACCTTCTTTCTTTCTCGTCGGAGTATACGCCGCTGCCATAAAACCGCCATAAGATTACCATCGAAGAGAAGCTGTCAAGTAGAGCGTCAAGCTGGAATGGTAGGTGTGGTGGTGGTATTTGGTGTTTTACGACATGGTAAAACAGATAAGATATTTATTGCCGAACTGATATAAAGTGCCCTGTCCAACGACATATTACGATAGCCGACCATAATTAATCCTACAGTAGGATTTGAAGCCACAGCGTTTCTGTCGCGAGTCCGTCACGCTAAACGTCGAAGGCAAACCTGGTAGCACAGTGGTTCCCGACCTTTTTGGCCGCCACCCTAACAAATATTTTTTTCTGAACCCCGTTTCCACATTTTTATAAGTTTTGCCATCCTGGCGACCCGCCAGAACGTCCCCGTGACCCTAATTATGGTCGCGATCCGGGGGGTTTTGGGAACCACTGTTGTAACAGTGAGCAGAGAGTCACTCTTCATTTTGGAAAACACTTTTAAGATAGCTACTCTTCAAATTTGAAATATAGTTTACGGTATTCTAATAATGGCAAGCTGAGCCATACGATAATACTTATCCGCAGTTTGCATCTTACGTTGATTCCTTGATGAAGAGGAGCAGTTTAACGATTGAGGTCCTATACTATTTTTTCCGGTGAAATAACTTCAGAAACTATTATAAGAATGTCCCCACCGAAATTATATTGTTGTAGTAAATATTACCAAAACTTTCAGCCAGCTCTCCTAGCATGTGCGAGCACTGCCTGAAGCCAAAGAGCGACAGTTTTATTGGCTAATAAGGCCAATTATATTTATATTTGTGTTTCTTCTCGAGAATCATAACTGATTGGCATTTCGTGTAATTAGGTATTTTTTGCAACGTTTGTCGCAAAATATGTAAATGTGTACGTTTAATTGATAATATTAGTCCATACACATCATAAAATGTATTGTGACCAAAATCGTTATGAAAGCTCCAAAATGCTTGTGGCTTCTTCGATCATATACTGATTGTGTAAATGTCAAAATAAATGCTTTTCAAAACGAAAGCTTGTCGATAAATCCATGCTCAATACAAAATTATCTGATTCAATTATCATATAAATCAAGCCAAATGTGGATATATTCTTTCTGAAATTCATTGCTATCATCTGACGGGAAGAGACCAAATTATTTAACATTAGTTAATGGGCTTTCTATTTAATTATCAGTTATTAATCTCATGTCCTGAACTATCTACAAGGCAATTTAATTTGTTTCTAACATAAAGGAACACTTAAAACGGTGTTTGTTTAAAACTTTATAACATTAAGGCTACATTTATAACCGCCCGCCTCTCTCTCTCTCTCTCTCTCTCTCTCTCTCTCTCTCTCTCTCTCCTGGCCTTGATTGTCTGCTCCACACAAGCATGAACATGTGAAGCCGCTATAGGATAAATAATTCGTGAAATTCACTTCTTTGAATGTAAAGTAAACTAGAGGTGGAAGGTGGAATCCATTGATAATGTCCGTATCTCACATTTCCCTATCCCCCCCTGCGACTACATTGGGGGATCTGCAACATTATAACAAATACGATTGATATCCTGACACTGTAGACAGATCCCAGATTACAAGCAATCGTAGTAACCGATCCACGTATGGACAAGACAACATATCCTTTAAAGCTGCAATTAGAAACATTCGCGTGTTTTGTTTTTGGTTTTGTTGGTTTTATTAAACTTCTGAACATGGGTCGAAAATTTACCTAACAGGACAATAAAGAAATCATAATTACATGCAAAATGTCACTGTACATTCTTTTTGTACATAAAAATCCTCTGGACCACATTTTGCATATAACTTACCCCGAAGCTAAACAAAGACTGACTCTCGTTTTCCCAGGCAAAATCTAAAAATAAAAAGTTGCAATAAACTCATTGTTAAACTCAAGCTTACATAATTCCTTATTCTCCTATCAAAGATAAAATACAATGATTTAAGACAGCACAATGGAATATTTTTATTTCTAAACAAAGCTGTTTTTCAACTACATTTCTTACATGTATGTATTTATGAAGCAATGTAGATTCTGCATAATTTTCAATTATGGAAAACAACATGAACTCATTGAATAATGTCTTGTTTTTGCTAGTAATGTCTCAGGTGTATCTTATCTTTTTGATTGGATGGAAAATTCTGACAGTTCAGATACGAAACGACTATCTTACCAAAAAAATGGGATCCTGACTCTGATTTTGCAAACACATGCTCCGCTAAAGTTGTATACATAGTTTGATAAAAATTAACATTGCAAAACGTATCATCTAAAGCCACTTTCTCAAATTCAGATTTTACTTCTTCGTCATATCACATGATGGTCTTTTCCCTAATAAACTTTTAAGGTCAGGCGAATATCTATCTATCTATCTATCTATCTATCTATCTATCTATCTATCTATCTATCTATCTATCTATCTATATTCACAAACAGCATTCACAGTGTAGTGTTATTTCTACTAAGGGATTAACATACGCCGTTAAATAATTTCATGGGCGGCAAACACATGCATCCCGTTACCGAATGCTGTAGTCTTATGGACAAAACAAAGCCGTCCGTACCTATAAAATAGAAGGGGAGGAGTAATACTGAGCGAATAAAGTACTGACAAGGATAAATTGGCAGTTGTTTTTTCCTTTTGTGATATTCTATATGGTGAACATTATTTCTGCGAAGAAGGTACATACCTGTTGCTACAATGCCAAGACCCAAGGCCGATATAACAGATATCCAAGAAATGAGGATGACAGCATAACGTAACCTGACGGCAGTCTTGTCTGAGACCTGCCGATGGCGTTCCAGTAATATTTCTAGAAATGAAAATATGAGATAAACAAACTATATGGTATCCAAAGAGAAATATAATAGACATGATATATTATCAAATCAATGTACAGCGTACCGTCAGCTAGACTCTGGCGATTGCCATGCCGCTCTATGCGATCAACATTGACATGTATTTTCTTTTAAATAATGGAAAAATCCTGATATTGGATTCACAGAGAGAGAGAGAGAGAGAGAGAGAGAGAGCAAACAAAGAAAACTGTTACGCGAGAAGAAGACAAAAAAGATGCACAGTGCGCCAATGCTAGTTAAATTAGTAGATGACAGAGATATACTGCGTGGAATTCTTGGAATATCAAGAAAACATTGTAAACATGCATCAGTAGCAAACAGAGAACTGTTTTTATGGAAGTGTCTATATCAATAACTTGTATGCTAATATTACTTCATTAATATTCAGAATTGCACATTTTGACAGACCTGTACAGGATAACCTGCCAGGGTGTTTTCCCACCATACATGTAAATTTGGCTGTAAGTCGTTGGCTAATGACATTACATAATTGGGTATATTGGGAAGAAAAAAACCCACATCCAATATTTGACCGAAGATATCTGACATTTCATCGCTGGTTTGGCAACAGATGTGCTTGGCTTGAAAACAGGTAGCAAATCGACTTTCCTTTTAATTTTTCAAGACTTTTGAACTATACATTTTTCTAAGGTTTCTCTTTTTTTGTGCAACCACTGAAGTGACCTTTTCGTATACAAGGTGGGATTGGTTGTAAAAATGAAGTACCGCTCGCTGATCGAACTGATATTAGCATCATGTATTTCTAGATCAAAACATGTATAGTTAATCCTGTGCTATAGACAGACTATTTTAAAAGACCACTCGTCTAACAAAACAACAACTTTATTCTGTATTGAAAAGTGTACTGTCGATGCAAATTATACATTATTAACAGACTCATCATAATGGGTTACCTCCCTTATGTAGAAAAAACCCCTACCGCCACAAAGAAGAAAATTTGAAGGTGTACTGATGCAATTAATACCGATGTTGAAAACAAAGAAAAGTAAACGTCTGTTGTCGGAGACCACTTTATAGTTCAAAATATTAAAATCATATAGATTTACATTGTGTATATCAATATTATAAATATCGAGTATTACCAGAATTTCCATATTTGAAACCATTATCGGGAAACAAGCTAGTTAAAATGTTGTGAAAGACGAAAATTCCATAAAATGACATACATTTTGCGCAATTAAAGATCGTCAATACCCATTCTATCATTAGGATCTACTACCGCCACTTATTGCCGACCTATCAAGTCAGAATCTAAGAAATTTATTCCGTTTCGAAATTCCACATTTTAGATTCTATCATGGAAGACGTTAATGATTTCAACCTTACATCTATGGAACACCCTTCCCAAAATATAAGACCTGACTCCTCTTTTTGTGACTTTAGACGACTTGTAATTTGCGATACATGTGCACCCTCCACAATACTATACATACTCTACCGAAAGGGAAGTCTGAGTGACTCCGAGGAAATTAACAATTAACTTCTCTTGTTAAATAAATCGTCCAATGGACGGGAGGGAGTGTCGGGAAAGTTGAGGGACACCGATAGAGAGATCGGCTTCATAGAAAAGGAGCGAGTTTCTGGAAAGCACAAAGTATTGTCTCAGCCACATACAATATGTTCATTGATGTAAGTTTTTAATTACTGTATTTGTTGCATTTATTCGTTTGAAATTCATACATCAATTTTCCGTGAGTTCGGAAGCTTACGGTTTGCATGCAATTGTCTCGAATATTATATGACTCGTGCATTACATGAATGTGTTCGGATTACATTGTTCAGATGTAATAGAAATTATTTATTGTAGGAATTCCATGCATTACTCTGATACGAACTGTAAGAATTATTTATCTATCTTAAATTATTTGTAGCATGTATGCTAAGAATCATTTTTACTATGTCTATGTCAATAAATCGCTAGTTAGCAAGTAATGTAGTTAAGACAAGACGTAAAGTCCGTTAATTCATGTACATAATTAAGTTGTGAGATCTCTTAACCGAGTAAAATCGGCGTGTATCGACCGACATCGTTCGGTTAGTTATTTACAGCCCACAGGGGCGCATTACAATTAACTAAGAGGTATAGTTATGTGATGGTTTCTTTTCTCTCTCTCTCTCTCTCTCTCTCTCTCTCTCTCTCTCTCTCTCATTATACTAAGTGCCTTTATGGAGGGAAACAGCAGTACAGAAGTTGGACAACTTGCTGCCCAATCCCAGTTGCTTCTTTATTATGGCCATAAAATATACTTAACTCGTTTCATCATCATCTCTGTGGCTTGTATCCTTTTCTCTAAGTCAGCTATTATGGTCCATGATTCACAGGCGTAGAGAAATATGGAGATAACCAGTGAGTGCATCAGTCTGACCTTTGAACTGAATGCGATGTTCTTGTCGTTCCAGATGGGCTTCAGTTTTGTCAGGGCTGCTGTTGTCTGCGCAATCCTGGAGAGTAACTCGTTTACGTACATGTAAATACAAGATACCTTCGATGGCTCAGTGGTTAGCGTGCAAGACTATCGACCGAATGGGTATGAGTTCGAATCTTACCATCGGACCAGCCTTGGTCAGCTACCTTTTGTGTCCTTAGGTAAGACACATTGCCTCGGCACTAACTCGTGTTGCTCTGCCGTAAAGCACAAAAGCAAGCACATGCTAAAATGAACCATTTTATTTTCTAGTAGTCAATATAAATCTAACTTCTACGTCAGATTAGAACAAAAGCTGCATTGGTTCCCCTTTGAAAGCGGCGAAAGCAATCAAAGTCATGGATACATAAACGCTCTCTCTTCTAAATGAGATGATCCATGATAACAAACATGTCGCATTAACCTTTTGCTGCCAGTGACACAACACGACATGAATGACATGTATTTTGTAACAATTCAAGCACTGATAAATCACTAATTATGCAACTGGCATTTGGGTAAAATAATTAACTTATCTCTGTATGGCAAGCAAAGGTGTCAAGCATGATACCATCTGCAGACGAAGTGGAAGCTTGTAGGGCAGACCTAATGTCCACCATCTAGACAACAACCGTTATTTATCAGATACATATTCAGTTCGCCTTTTTGCAATAACGTTTTCATAAAATGTTCATGATACACCCAAAAATGAACACTAATTCACATAAGGTAAGAATCAATATAAAATACTCAGATTTTGTTTTGCATGCTGTGCCTACGATTTGGCGTGGGTATCCCGTAGCGCCAGAAAAAAGCTCCCCGACCGCACCCCTTTGACACGGCACCTGGAAACAATTGCCTCCCCCCAGTAGCCCCACTCGCGTCGCCACTGTCTATTGCTATAGTTTTTTCATATTTTATGATATAACTATATTTCTTAAGACCATGATGGCAGATGGCTTATGGAAAATAATAGCATATTTTTTCTTTTATTTTTATATACAGTGAAAAAATGCATGCTATGCAATTAAACATACCTTTCTCCGACAATTTATCGTTCTTTTCATCTCCTCCATCTGCCCAACTTGGAATTATCTTCTTTTCCCACATTTCTTGTGCCCCCTCCATGTTTGTGTCTAATTCTCATCACTAGTGTCCACTGCCTGTTATATGATGGCCGCTCTACTGACCACGATACAACTCCAATCCTATTAGTTCTGTATAAGTGCCCATTCTAAAGTTTATAACAGGGTCTTTGCCAGCAATGAAAAGTGTTTCATTAACAATTCTGCCTCAAGCAATAGTTTAGTATAGTATATTTTTAAGCAGCTGCATTTATAGAATCGTAGTAAAGATACAATGAAAACTGTCCTTGGACTTGCTATGCAAAGGTAACCCTCCGGTGATCTGCTACTGACGAATTTCGACTCTTCTCAAATAGGTTAAGTCGAAACTGATGTCAACCATATAAAACGGTATGAAAACTTGTAGAAAATATGCTACGCTTGACAAACTTACTTTCGGAGTTATTCAAAACCCAACAAAGAATCCATTATTTCAGATAACTATCCAAGTTTGCCATTCCTCTGTTGATATGAAACAACTACCTCATACACTGAGTCTGCCTATTTTACGATTTTCATGAATTGCATCTCTGTTTTCTGTTGCTTCGTGTACACTGACTTTGTAAAGTAAATTTAGCCGGATACAATTTTAAATATTTACTCACATCAAATACGTAATATATTTCTTTTTTGGACCGATATAAAAATATTTCTGTCGAGATTAACGATTTACCAATTGCATGACATCAAAATGACACAAGATACTGCACTCATTGAGTCTTACAACAAATAAAACGATGAGGTTGGACAATATAAAACAGTCGCAAAGGGATATGTTGGTCGAGAATAGGTTAATAGCAACGGTTTGTTCTAATGTAATATAGGCAAAAGGACGAACAAATGAGAATAGATTTCATTTACTGTAGTATCATTTATTTTCGTGGGCCTCAATTTTCGTGGTACTTAAACTAGTAGATTTGCTTGTCAAAATTTGCATATTTGTAAGTATTTAGTTTCGTGGATTAACCTCAACAAATACCTCAAATAAAGAATACAAAAGAACAAAACTATGACGAAACAAACGACGATAGCTCTAAGGGTTAAAACAATACAAACACTTGTATGAGCATAAGTCAAAATCTTTCTAGATAAATCATTTGCACTCAGCATCAAAGGGAGCCGATGCAGCCAACAACACCTGGCAACTAATCAGTTATTAAAGGACATGTGTATGATCTCTTCCTTCAAACATTGTCCATAAGGCTGCACCTCCAATTGCTTTCTGAATGCCATGGCGTTAACACAGTAGCTTTAGAGTGATACAAATCAACTTTGATCACGTCGATTTGAATAATGTCATCAATCTACACGGGAACCAAACACGTGTGTTCAGAGCCCATCAAAGTGCGCAGATGCAAACTAAATTGAAAAACAATGGAAACACGCCTTTGCTTGAGCATGCCACTAAAATTACAAGATCATCAATGAAGCCGATTGATGATAAATCTATAATTACGGCTTACACGAAAATATGTGAAAGATCGGACCTAATTATCCGTGCATTAAGAATACCGGACTTGTTTATTGCAACAAATTCAGCATTATTCACCCGACAAAAACCTGTGCGTACCTGTCGACATGAGTGTGGTGATGTTGATTTAATGGTTTTGTCCGAAAATCAGTGAAGTGTGAGCTTCAATACTTTGCGGTAATTCATGTATATACACAGTGTTTCAACAGTAATTGTGCCTCAAGCAAGCGTTTTTGTATCTTACAGTCATGTTTTTCATCGGGATTTAGCATCCATTGATAAAACCAGAGGTTCTTTCACGAGGATTAAACTTTTTCGACAACAGTTTCACATAATGTTGAATCCATGTGAATAAGTATTAAATCTAATTTTCATTTATTGTATCATTTCTTATACTTTCTTACATTTTCAGTAATAGCATTTGAATACCGTATGAGTTTTCTCCTTTTCTCTATTCTTATTTATATCCCAACATGTCGATTTAATGCAGCCATTTGAAATTATGGCTACCGGTTACCGTATATATAACAATATAAAAGATTTTATATTTTTTTAATAAAGGTGACAATAAATTGGATACGTACACAAGCTAATATTATAACCGGATTACAGATTTATCAAATAGCGTTGTAGATCTCAAGAAATGAAAAACAGTAAACAAGGAAGGGCTTTTTTAATCATATATGACTAACTTTTTCTTGGGTCATTACAATCTTGGTTAAGAGGCAGCAACAAAATCCATGAAAATTAGTACCTTTAAAAAATTAAGGATACTACAATATTTGAAACTAAAGTTCACAACTAATTTCTTTCTGAAACGAATTGAAAGACTGACAATATATGGAAGCACTGACGGAGTTAAAGCCTAAATAAATAAACTTGGAGACATTATAAACTGAATGAACACGGTACATTTGCTGTCTTTGATAGAATGGGAACACTGAAATGTGAAATAAATAAATACATGAAGAAGTTTAATAATGAAACGAAGTAATTACTGGATGTAAATTGCTTCACGATTTTTCACGATCATCCCCATGGAAATGTAATAAATCTTGGAAATAAATTAAGTCTTTTCAAAAAATTAAATAATCATACTTTAAAATGTGTGCCAAATATTAACCAATGAACAATTTCTTGGAACTCTCTGCAGTTACGTTTACAAAAGCAACTGAAGCAATAGAACGCAGAAATCAAGATTTTGAACTGGAAAACATTTGACTATATTTGACTATACGATTACATCTGAATCAGCTACATAATCAGTTCATGTTATTGTTACGACTCTATGCTCTAAAACTAGGAAATCAGAAAGAAAGCAAACCAACAATTTTTATAAAATTCAACAGATAATTAATTTCCTATAATACAAGGTGAAAATTTAAAAAACTTACAGTATTATAAATTAAATTCCAAATAATCCTAAAAGTACTATCACAAGTCCAACAGTATAAAATATTCCGAATTAACTCCAAGTCTTGAATGTGATGATCTATGTACCAATAGTCTTGATGTATCACAACGATATAATCCAGAATGTCTTAGAATGAAATCACAATAATCTTAATATATTGTTTAGTATAAATGTAAATGAACATTTTTTTTAATTTAAAGTAATAATTTATTTAAATGATTCATTTCAAATTATAACTGAATACAACAATGAATGATTCCAGACTGATATTAAAATAGGAATGACTAATTATGTCTACCAGAACCTTGTATAAACCATAATAAAAATGACCACTTATTTTAAGAAGAAAAGGGCACGTTATTTATGATTACTACATGTTGAAACATAAACACCAGAATAAAGACAGAATATGAAAAACCCCAGACACAAAACAATGGCCAGGATGTGGGTCAAACTTTCTCCTCTAGATCATCTAAGTTTTGTAAACAACTCTAGATCATGAACTTGAATTATTAGCAAACAACTTATTTATAAGTTACAAACATGACATTAATCTGGGTGACCATATAACTACTCTATCCTCAATTATGGACAAATGTCGAACGCACAATACAAATTAAATAGGCTCGCAAAAGCTGGACATTATTCAACTCGTTTCATAAATTCAATATTAAATCGTTACCCATTTGAGATCCTCTATATATGAACTACTTCTGTCATTGTAACAACTCAGTGTCACTTTGTTCGTTATTGTGCTACATATTTTTAACTTTAAATTCATTTTGGCAACGTATTTTGTTTAATTCTTTTACCAATGTCCTTTACGTCTTTGTCCGTCGAGAATGAATGAAGTTGATATCTTAACCCACGTGACTTTCTAATTGTTTCACCATTTAACTCGACAGTCAAAAGTGTATGATCGTTCCTATTAATATATAGTATGCTTACAACCTTGCTCACTGGTCAGCTATTAGTGTCATATAACTTGATGTAATTTTAACGTCAATGTAAGAGTCTTCTGTTTCGACATGTACGCAAGATGAGAGTTGAGAGTTTAGAATTATATCCCTTTGCACACATGTACATAGAAATTACACCGCTTCTTACATGGACGTGAAAGGCAAATTTGTAGTTGTCATTCTTTTCCTTTGCTTGATTTGACATTGTAAATATTGGAAGCAGACGACGTAGTATTTTCTTTCTGTTTACATATATGTGTAGTCGTGTTTCCAACCCTTCGCATAAAATGGACTTGTCCAGTGTTACGTATATGTAATTAAATTGCTTGTGTGTTAGTTTTAAAATTCTTTTTTATTTTATTTTTGTTTCATTACATTTTATTGTAATGATTATTTTTACGGGATTCGAAATTCTTTTTCAGTAATTCTGTTTATCTAAGACGTAAAACGTATTACATTAGTAATATTTTTAGTTTACCTTGGTCCGCGGTAGTGTAATCGCTACGCGAAAACGATTGGCTATTGCCAAGGTCATTTCGTCTAGTCTAAATAAACAAAGTTTTTTTATATTTATTTCAGAGTGATAGTAGATAGGGGTTCTTCCTACGTGACGAATTGCATTTTTCTTATTGCGTGTTTCAAGTGTTAGGAGACCTCGTAGTCTGTCTCGCGAGAACGGGATGATAATTAGGTAGATATAATACTCTTCCCGAGCGCTTATCAGTCAGTTGTATTCTGGGAACCTAGAAGGCCGGATACGCATTTTGTTGTTGAAACCAGATTGTTGTTG
The DNA here is from genome assembly GCA_016617855.1 of Megalonaias nervosa. Taxonomy (NCBI): domain Eukaryota; kingdom Metazoa; phylum Mollusca; class Bivalvia; order Unionida; family Unionidae; genus Megalonaias; species Megalonaias nervosa. Next base: position 16,220 of record JAECUM010014430.1, read on the forward strand.
AAGTTCATTTGTTTTTGCAATTTAATAATTTTTTCTCTAGAAAACCATACGAGTGTACTGTTTTATAAATTCTGGGAGAAAGAAATTCAGTGGAAATTTATTCTGAAATTATTCGGAAACATAAACTATGATTCAATTGAAGAGTTGTTGATATTTGTACAAGGACCACATCTAACGTCATCGCCTTCCATATTGGAACGTCGTCGAGATTCGAACTTGGATTCTAATAGAACTATTTAGTGATAGGACTTGTATTTTCATTCATAGGATTAAATTTTGGATTATATTCACAAACCGTAAGTCCCATTTTCCAATTTTTACATTGTTTTCTAGGGAAATAAATTATTTTGTTAAAATATACAAAGCTTGTTGTCTTCACTCTTTTCTCTTGTTATTATTGTACGAGCCTACACGTAACACCAGGAACTGGAAATGGCTGGTGAGCAGGGTCGTCTTTTACACTGAAAATTTCGTTTGGTATGAAACACGCAGACGATAACTGTATTAGGACACCCTGGTCATAATCAGGTTTGAAATTATAAAACAATAAATGAACTAAGTTCTGTGCATCTTAAAACTCACTTGTGCTTTTCGTTTTCTTAAATCGGTAGGGGTATATTCCTCAAATACTGTGAGGTATATTCAGACTATAGCTTCACTTGCTTTTCAGACTGAATAGCATCAAGTTATTGTCTATAATTGTTTTCTTGCAAAATTATGGATTTTTATGGCATTTGAAGAATTTATTTTCTTCAGCACATATTTTGACTGTTGTCCTCTTTCTGAAATTTTTCTTTTTTTTCTGTATGTTGAAGGGATCATCAGCATAAAGAAGGCTGTTTCTAATTTATTGTTACCTTTCTGTATAAAACTCGTGCTTAGTTCTATATAGGAATCTAGCCAATGTTCCTGTTCAAACAAGACAATTCTATGTATATATATTTCAGTTTTAGTAATAACTGCACGTAAAACTTTAATTTTCTGCAATTTATCACTTATTTCCTTATTTTTCAATGAGCACAATTGTTTTGGCACAGTTGGTTTGTATCTATGTAATCCTTTCTTACCTTATTATTTATTATCTTTGGAACTCTAATAAATCATTGTCATCTGAAATTAATTATCTTAAGCTACAGTGTAGTCCTTGAAATAATAATCGCGCAGATGTAATAGAATCTCTAAATAATACTTCGAATATATCCCTATTGCCACTATCGTCTTCTACCTGTTACAAGTCTATGGTCTTAAACGAAGTAACAGATAAAAGGGAATTCCAAGTTTGGTAAAATTCAACGAATAATGTATTTCCCTAGAATTCAATGTGAAAATTTAAAAAGAACTTACAGCAATGTGAATTAAAACCCAAAAAGAACTAAATGTTCTATCACAAATCCAAAAGTATGGAATATACCGAATGAATTCCAGTTGTATCCTGAATGAATTCCAGTTTTGAGTATGCTGATGTACCAATAGCCTGGAATAGTGTTGGTGAGCTAACAGTCGTGATGTAAGTAGTAGACTAATAGGCAGATCCTCGACCAGAGCCCCAAGCCCCCCACTCCCCCGCCCACCTTCCTTGGGTCTCTGATCGAGGATCTGCCTATTAGTCTACTACTGATATTTGTTGACAATTTTATTTGATAATGATATTTTTTAGACAAAATTTTATATTAAACAAATGAAATATTATATATAATGTATCATTATAATTCAATCCGACATGTTGGATTTGATTTAACAAACAGATTTTATAAGAGATTTAATTCAATAAAATCAGCCTCATGCTATACTGGCATAAAATCTAAAATAATAAGAGACTGTATTAAAAAAGTTGGATATCATATATCACCAAAATATAGGTCAGTTTGGTTATTCACAACTGAAAATGACGAACGAATAAGAGGTTGGTCAGATGATTTGATGATATTTATTGACAATATGATTGATATTTTATTTGATAATGATATTACTAAAGCTATATAATTTTTCAAACATTATTTATACCTCGTCACTAATTGTCAATGTTTCAACTGTTGATATTAGAAATACCTCATCATCACGATAATAGAGATATAATTTTACTTTACCGCTCACACAGCGACGAGATTCGAACAACTCCTTTATTTGTGATTTGTTAAGAGGATATTTTTTTGTCGATAAAATATACTTTTGACCGATCGAGATCGATAGTGAGTTTAGTGTAATTTTGTTGACTGATCGGATCATGAAAATTTTAAAATTCTGCTGATAACTTCTGACTCAATTGTTCAAGGTAATTGAAAAACTCGCTGTTATCAGATCTGATAAGCGAAAGTTTTAGCTTGTCTCGAACTGCGGTAAAACATATACCTGATGTTTCATTATTAATTTTAACTGTCAACTGTTTGCCATCTATCATTAGATATTTGACCTTGCTATTGTAGCTATTTGTCATTGCCAAATTTTCAAACATCATTTCTAAAGTTTAGATAAAATTTCATACCCTATCATTATCATAATCTTTTTCATACCTACTAACTCTCATTGGTAGAATATCTGTTAACATATTGTCAATAGTTCAAAACTCACGAATTAAATCATCCATATCATATTTTATACCCCGCAAGTAAGATCGTATCTGATCAAGTAATTTTTTGTAAGTTATACTAACTGTTTTGCAGGAATTCTTTTTGGTTACAAGTCGAGGTTCAATCTTTTTACAAGCTGTTGTAAGAGAAACACCAACACCTGATATTATTAACAAAAACGGGTTTAATGATGCACCGCTCGAAATTATACCAGATCCGGTCAATAACAGCGGGAAATATGATATTACTCGAAGTATTTTGTTATAATATTTATAACATTTTTTCACGCACCAAAGTCTTTTTATGATAAAATTTGTAACATTGCATTAGCGCGTCAACATCTTGTTTTGGAATTTCTTTTGAAATGTGATTGAAATCAAATATATTTTTTTCCATTATATAATATTAGCTTACAACAATGCTGGTTCTTGGTTTGATTAAGTAATTATTTGTGGTGTTTCAGCTACAAATTCCAAACACCACCAGTAAGACGTTGCGGTTATTGTTTGATCATCTGCTTCCAGTAAAAATATTTCTTCAGCATCATTATTTAACACTATAGTTACAACTCCAGAGAAAGCATCGGTTGAATGACGCCACGGAAATATTGTAGTATAAATTTTAAACTTTGCAGAGCTGAAGATAGACAGTCTATACACACCAGTAACTTCTGCGGTATGTTTGATAGTGTTATTTTGCTGTGACCATGTTGCTAATCCTGATGCTACTGTGTACACGGTATTTTTAATTTGTCCGTGTGGAATTTTAATCAGATTAGTTTTTTGAATAATATTAGGTATTCCACTGACAATGTCGTTGAGTTTCATGTTAATGTCAGCGAGTTTTATGTCAACGGTTGGCTGTTCCCCAAAAAATTCTTTAAAAGGCTTGTTTATATTTCTACGAAAATTTAAGAACGTTTCTACATGTCTAGAAAAAGTAGCACTGAGTGTAGTCATTTCATCACCGATTGTTTTTAATGATGTTGTTATTGGAATTTCCTTATCATCAACATACTTTTTCGTTGCAGCATCAAAATCAGATTCTGGTGTTTGGAGATTATTAATGCCGTTATTGTTCATGTTGAGAAATGCACGCATTATACCGCCGTTGACTAATACGTACTTAGATTCTTGATCGTCGACATATTTCTTTGTTGCAGCGTCTGCATCAGCGCCTGGGTTTCCAAGGTCTATAATTTTATTTCGGTTCATGATAATGTGACCCGTGAATGAATCACCAGATTTTCTGACATAATCGTTAATTGACCTACCAGAATCTCGTATTTTACCTTGGTTAGTAAAAGTAACAATATTATTAACAACCGCGGCGGGAATTCGCACAAGTACATCTGACAGTTGTACATTACTTGTTTTTAATCGTCCTTCTTTATCTTGAAAAACAACGACTTCATTTTGATCCACACTTGTGACATTTAATAAATTATCAATCTCATTTCTTAGCTGATCAAGAGTTGCGTACTTAGATAAGTCACCTTGATAACCTTCAGTCAATGAATCTCCTGTTAATGTTCCAAATTTTGTATAGTAGCTCATTATTTATTGTCCTACATAAAATTGTCAACATTAGTTAGTTTAATATTACATAAAATTATATAACAACGATGGCGACGATATTAAACTTTGATACAGAGCGGTTGGTGAAACATAAACATAACAATGAACTTCCAGATTGTCATTATCTTATTGTTGGGCGAACTGGATCTGAAAAAACAAATCTGCTTATGAATTTACTTCTAGGAGATAATTTTAACTACGATCGAGTTTATATTTACACAATTAATCCACAGCAAGATAAGTACGAGCTACTAAGCAAATATAATGACAAACTTCGTGATGATCTTGAGGCTGGTGAAGATTTTTTTGTAATCAGACAACCAGATGATCTTGTTCCAGTTAATCAACTTGACTCGGATGAACATAAGATAGTAGTTTTTGACGATATTCCGCTAAATAATACGGAGATGAATAAAATAAGATCATATTTTTCACTGTCGCGAAATAAGAAATGTAATTCTATTTATTTAGCTCAAGGTTTTTACAATGTTGACAGATTTATTCGGCGAAATACTGGTTGTTTTATATTATTTCCGGGACTGGATAATGTTGACGTTAGAAATATCGCGAACGAGCAATGTGGCGATGTAACAAAAGATAAATTTATTGAATTATATCATAAAGCTACAAAGGATAAGTATAATTTTTTCTTATTTGATAAACTTACAAATGATCCGACTAAAATGTTTTGCTGTTGTATTGACATTTACTTGCAGTATTGTGTTTTCCACTTCTTAAAATTTTATAAAATTTATATATAATAATTATGGATAAACGAGCGGAATATAGAAAACATATAGAAGATCTGAAAAAACTTGCTCAATCTCAAGCAGAATTTAAGCAAAAAGTACAGCAAGCACGACGTGGACAAGTAACAGCTGCAGAAACAACAGCTATGATTCTCAAACCAGTTACTGAAGCACTACTTGGAAAACAACCTGAAACTAGGACACTGTCAGACGAAGAAGTTAAACAACTTCAAGAAAAAGGTTTAGTCAGGCTTGTTAAGGAACAACAAGAAGCAGATGCTGCAAAAATTATTAGAAGATCTGATGAAGAAACGTTAAAGTTAGCTAGAGAACTTGTAAAACATATTGCTGATCCTGCTGCTAGACAAGCTGAACTAAGACTGCTATTAAATAATCCACTTTCACTTGAACAAAGATTATCAGAAAGAGTACTAGTTGATCCGATTGGAATTAGGTTAGGAGATATAGAGAAAAAAATTGAAAAATTTTATCCAAGAGCATTATCACAATTTGAAATAGATTTAAAAAATATAAATAACAAAATAGAAGATGATGAGTATAAAATGTTTAACGTAAGATATAAATTTAAAGATTCGAGAATATACGATATTTTAAAAGAAGAATATAATGCTGACGAAAAAATTGCACGGTTAACGCAAATATCAGAGGATAATAAGAAACAGATAGATTTTGTAGTACCGGAAAATAAAGAATATTACGAAGCTATTAGAAAATACCGAGAAGTTATTATCGCCGATCTTTATATCAAAGCTATTAATCAAATAATTAATGAAAAAAAATTCGATCATCAAAATAATGTTTTGAGTACCATAGCAAAAAAATAGATTTAAAAAGAGTACCGGTAAAGATTAGAGAACCAATAGTTATATCTCCGGAGAAAATTGAAGACCCGATAGTTATATCTCCAGAGGAAACTGAAAGAAGGAATCAAATTGAAAAAAAATAGAAAAATAGCAGAAGATAAAATAACAAAATCCGATTACAAATCTTTTACAAAAAAATACAATGTTGAAGATATTAATAATATTGCTAAGTTGTCACAGGACAGATATGATGATCTTATATAAAAAAAATAGATAATATTTATAGAACTGGAACAGAAGCTGATACTAGAGTTAGTAAAGCTAAAATAGAAGATCTTGCAAAACTTTTTAAACGTTATACAGATGGTATTATTGCCTATAATTTAAAACTCTTAGCGGAGAAATTTAGATCTGGAGAATATAAAAATATAAAATTTTACGACGCGTTTGAATATAATGAGAATCTTCGCATGAGTAAGATTGGAGAAGGTGTAAAAATATTTACATCAACCGCCGAAATGATAGGCAGATTAATGCTATTAATATCATCAAAAGAAGCTGGTAATATTAGTGTTGAAATTGACAAAGAAATTATTGATATACTTGATCATTTGAGGTCGAAAAATTTATTAACATCTGACGAGTATGAAACTTTGCATAGCGATTTAATTTTATAAATGTTAATTTTGTAAATGTTAATGTTGTAAATATCAATTTTGTAAATGTTAATTTTGTAAAATGATTTAATATAAAAAATGTCAACAACATTATTACTAGACTCTAGTACAACCGCAAAAGATAGCGCAAATTTTTCAGTAAATTATATTCCGCCAATACAACTTGATACTGAAAAACAGTATGAAATTGGATTAATTCCTTGTACTTGCTGGAATTCTATGGCTAACGTGAAAACTGGAGTAAACGATGAATTTAAATTTACTTCAACTCCAAGAACTCCATGGAAAACATTTAAGATTCCGCAAGGAGCTTATAATGTTACCGATTTAAGTAAAACAATAAAAAAAACTTATAACAAGGGCGGGTGGTGTAGCTGATAATTTTGATCTAACACCAAATTATAACACGTTACGAGCTAGGATAACATTAAGAAATATGATAGTTAGTTTTATGTCGCAAACAAGTATCGCACCACTGATAGGATTTCATCATCAAAATTATGTTGCCTTTGAACAAGCTATTACATTTAACGGTGAACTGCCGGTAAATATAACTGACGTAAATACAATATTAGTAAATTGCTCTATTGCTTCTGGATCTTACTCAACCCAGGGCAGTAAAGGACTAACGATTTATAGTTTCTCGCCAGATGTTCCACCAGGTTCTCTCATGCAAATTACTCCGCGTCATATTATATATTATCCGTTAAATGTTGAAAATCAAATAACAGCAATAAATATGCAGTTGACAGATCAATCTGGACGACAGCTAGATCTTAACAACGAGGTTGTTACTTATTATTTACACTTACGCGCGAACACTTCGTGATTGACAATAAAAATTATGCAACCTCAGATATAATGAAACAGAGAAAAAAAATTATCGAAGAAAAATAGTAGGAGGATTTTTTGGAAATATATTTACTAAAGTTATTGAAAATGTTCCGGGAATCGCGCGTAAAGTTGCACCAATTGCACTTGACGCAGGTAAAGCTTTTGCAACTGGAGCCGCATCTGCCGCTGGGACTGCGGTGGGACAAAAAATAGCTCATAAAATTAAAGGCGCACCGTCTACATCTGAGATAAAACAAGTTATATCAGAAATCGCACCAACAAAGGAAACTCAACGTGCTATGATAACAACAACGAAAAAACTTTTATCACCGAAAGGCGAACAGATTATACAAAAATTAATATCTAAAGTAACAGCGCCGCAATAAAATTTTATATAATCTAATAAATAAAAAATGTCTGTTAAAAATTATCTCGATTTAGCAGAAACTTATGACACCGATGACACTGTAACAGAATTTGAGTACGTTGAGTATCTCGACGAAAATTCTAATGAACCAAATAAAACTGGTATTAGAACATTTAATACTCGAGATGAAGATGTATTTCTACTGCCACATAAGGCAATGTTAGAAGTTCGCGGTCAGATTATGACAGTAGCCAATCCACCTGTTGCAATTGCAGCTGGAACAGAAGTAGCTCTTATAAATAACGGCTGGTGTTTATTCAAAAGTGCTAGATATCAACTAGCTAATCAAACTGTAGAAGATATTTCAAGTCACTTACAAGTTGCAAGTACAATCTTAAATATTATTTCATTTTCCGATGATTACTCGAGATCAACTGCAACGAACATGATGTGGTTTAAAGATACTGAACGTGGTTTAGCCGAATCGACCGAACTTTTCTCGAAAGGTGTTTTATTACACGGAGCTGACGCTGCTGCAGATCTTGTAATTGTAAGAACTTTTCTTATTGTTAATGCGGCCGCACTAGGTATAGCCGCATCAGCTGCAGACGCTAATGTAGACGTTGTAAGAGTCTCGCTTACTGCTGCTTGTAATAATTTGGGTATAACCCCACCATCTGCAGCTGCGACCGCTGTCGTAATGTAAGATTTAATCAACAACACAATTGGCGTAAGAAATATACGTTACAATGAAGTTTTTGATAGAAGAAAAGAACTTACAGCAGGATCACGTCAAATTACAATGATGCTTCCGTTAAGTACAGTATTTGGTTTTTGTCGCGATTACGATAAAGTATTTCGTGGAGTTAAACATACACTTATTTTAGATCGAGCAGAACAAAACGACTGCTTGTTTAGGTCAGGGGGAGCTGATGTACAATTTTTCATAAACAAACTTGCTTTGTGGATGCCACGAATAACACCGTCGATCACTAAAATGTCAGAACTAAATAATATGCTTGAAAATCGCACAAACAAGATTTATTTTCAGCAGCATAAAATGTATCAAACAGCAGTTCCAAATACTACCGACTACACATGGCGAGTTACAACAACATCAAGTGAACAACTGCCGAGACAATTGTTTGTCGTATTTCAACAGCAAGCGCGACGTGGTAACCAACAACAAAATAATGCGATATTTGATAATGCTGATGTTAGACGTATATATGCTAGAATAAATTCAAAGCAATATCCGGAACGAGCGATAGAATGCAATTTTGCAGATGATGCTAATAAAAATATTACTTGACCTTACATGTATCTACTCGACGCAGTGCAAAAATATCAGGATGTTCAAGATGGATCTCAGATATCAGTAGAGGAATTTCGTACACTTTATCCAATATTTTATTTTGATGTTAGTAAACATAGCGAGCGAGCTGTTGACTCAACAGCTGATATTGAAATTACTTGGACATTAGGAGCAGTTCCTATGGCACAGTTGTACGTGTACGCGTTAGTGATCAGCGACAGATTTGTTACGATAGATTCCGTTGGAGGTAAAATGACAGTCCAAGTTTAATCTGCAATCGTTATGTAAGATGACAAAATATATTATAAAAGAAATATATTTGACTGATGGTCAAGTTAAAAAATTAACAGCTGCTGTTGCAAAGCAGAGACAGGTATCATTAAAAATCAACCCTGACATTTCCAAGGGTATTTTAACAAAATTAATGTTGACAAAAAATCAAGTAAACAGGTACGATCGTAAAAAACCTTTTGTTTTAAATTTAAGTGCCGCACAAATAACAGCGATGTCAAAACAAGGTGGTTTCTTTGGTCCGGCATTATCAGTGATGGCTAGCACGTTATTACCTAAAATTTTACCGGTGTTAGGTACATTATGATTAGCAGCAGTGTCTGGCGCAATATCAGGCGCAACGAAAAAAGCAGTTGAAGGTCATGGTATCATTCGCGGCAGTGGAATAAAAAAAAATAGTTTAAAGATAAATTGTAAATGTCTATGGTAATAAAACCTTATATGACCGATAAATATAATGCCACAACGAAGAAAAACAGCAACCAAAAAAAAGAAAACAACGAAACATCGAAGAACAACCAAAGGAGGAATTATTCCTTTCGCTCCACTTTTAGCGGGACTAGCGGGAAGTCTACTGCCAAATCTGCTAGGAATCGGACGTGGTCTAACATTGCGGGGAACACGGCCTCCCGCTAAGTAACTTTGATATACTTGATAAGTTAGGATCGGTTCCCAGATTTCACGGAGTTTATTCCCAAGATGAACTCGACACCGAAGGTGTTGCATCAGGTGGTTCGTGTGTGATAAATATACAAGATTTCAATGACGGCTCTGGTACACATTGGGTAGCAGTTTATAATAACAATTACTTTGACTCGTTTGGACTTCCTCCGAGCGATGCAATAAAAAAATATATAAAACAAAAATCAACTTCAACCTGTTGGAACTTGTGCTTGCGGATATTATTGTATAATGTTTATTAAACAAATGTCTCAATCACCTGACAATGTCAGGAAATTTAATTTTTTAAAGTTTATTTTGCAGTTTGATAAACAACCTTCTCACGCTAATGATGAGATTGCAATAAATTTTTGTAAATCTATCTAAAGCTTGCAATAAATTTTATCTAAATTTATAAATATATAATGTCAACATAGTGTCTCAAATGTAAAACTAAAACAGAAAATATCAATGAAACAACAGAAAAAACAAAAAACAACAGGACATGCTGAAAAGTATTTGTGCAATCTGTGGAAAAAGAAAAAGTATGTTTTTAAAGAAGCCGTTGGGAGCTGGATACCCTCCTGACGTTGTCAGGAAGATTATTTTAGTAGACGACTGAAAATGTAGAATGATATGCAACTGCGATTCTGACAGAGATTTATGTCTCGAGCAAAATAAAATTGTCACATATTGCCAACGTTGTAACGACAGAGAAATAATTGGAACAGGTATAGATATACGTAAAGTAATTGGTATATTGGCAAAACCAAAAGGAGGCTGGACATTGCCAGGCCATAGGTATACTGGACCTTATAATCCTCTCGATAAACAACTAGATGAAAATGATAATCCGCTGCCAGGACAAGAGCATTATAATCAAGTTGATGCAATGGCAATGCGCCATGACATTTGTTATCGTGATATCGAACGTCCTGATAACGCTCGTGCAGAAAACTCAAACACGGACTGTGATAAAGTAATGTTAGACGAACTTCGTGATATGGAGCCGACAAATATGCGAGAACGTTTTGATAGAAGGCTGGTACAGGGTTTTATTGGAGCAAAATATAAATTAGGACTCGGAAAGGAATTATACGATGATCTCGCAGCCGAACTACATAAACCTAAAAAAAAAAGTTTACGCGATTTAAAGTTGTCGCAAATGCCGTTGATGATATCTGGGCGATAGATTTAGTAGATGTGTCAAATCTAGCTTAGTTTAATGATAATAAGAAATATTTGTTTAACGTTGTAGATGTTTTTAGTAATATGCTTTTAGTGTACCTGTTTCGGATAAAACAGGAACGTCGATAAAACTGATGCACTAAAACAAATAATAACAAGTACAGAAAGAAAACCAAGTAAAATCTGGACCGATCACGGAGCAGAATTTTTCAATAAAAAGTTCGAGCAGTTTTTGGAACAAAATAATATCAAAAAGTATGTTACAGGAAATGAGGGGAAAAGTGTCGTAGTAGAGCGATTTAATCGCACGCTAAACGAAAAAATGCACAAGTATCTGACAGCTAAAAATACAAACAGATATGTCGATGAGCTTCCGCAGATAGTTGACGAATATAATAACACGAAACACCAAACCACTAAACTATCGCCAAACGACGCAATCAAAAATCCAATATTAGCAAATGAAAACATGTACCGCAGACATAAATTTAAAGTCGGTGATAAAGTTAGAATTTCTCTGACGAAAAAAGTATTTGAAAAAGGATTTACTCCAAACTGGAGCGAAGAAGTATTTGTTGTTGATAAAGTACTTTTAACAATACCTGTAACATACGCGTTAAAAGATTTATTAGGTGAACCTATAACTGGTAGTTTTTACGAGCAGGAACTTCAGAAAACTGAACAAGATGTTTTCGTTATCGAAAAAGTTATTAGGAAAAAAGGCAATAAAAGTTTAGTTAAGTGGAGAGGATATAGCGATAAATTTAACAGTTGGATCCCAACCAAGTCGATCCAATAATGTTATTATAAATTTGTTCGTATTTCACAAGCACAGATTTACATTTGATAGTTTTACATAACGAAATTAAATGTAATTTTTTTTCATTATCAACTGGCATCAAATTGAATATCTTAGCAAAAATAAAATTGTATTTTATACTCCTTCGCTGGCCAGTTATTTTTAGATTTAAAAACGGCCTATATAAGCTGCCAAAATATCTGTTGTTCGGTAACAGTAAAATCAAATTTTATTATTTTGTTAGCAATATGATACTTAACATTATATCCTCCAGTTGTTGGTCTGCTGTAATTTGATCTGTCAGCGACGGTGACTATTTCATCGTCATCATCATTATTATTGTATAAAATATCATCTTCGCTATAACTAGCAGATTTGTCTATTATATCGCTAGTGATTTTAACATTGTCTGCGACTTTATCTCCAGCGACTTTATCGCTAGAGATGAAATCTCCTGCGATTGTATCTTCCGCATATATTTCAGCAAGTCTTTTCATCAAGTTCCTATTATAAATACTTTTATCTAATTTATTGTTATAAGATGACTAACGAGGTAAAATATCATCAAAAGGTTAATGTATTAAATTACAAGGAACTAGCTGAGGCAGTTCGAAAATGTCTGTCAGGTTATAGTTCGTATTATGTTGATGTTATTGTGATGCCTGGCGAAAATAATAGGATATTACTAACAGCAGCTGAAAAAAAAACAAACTTAATGATAGTGTAATAATGACGCTGAAATTTGATAAAGATGATATGATAGCGTTTGCACATAGCTGTCTTACTAAGACAGAATTACAAAATATCATTAATCATCATATCTGAAACTAAATCTATCAAAAGTTGACATTGAAGTTGCTGTTTTAGTTTTGCCGTCGGCGACGTCTATTACTCTCTGTGAATGAATTTTAAGATGCTTTGCTGCAGCTGCTATTGATTTAAATTTCATTTCTTCTTCAGTTTCTAAATTTACTGAAATAACTGATCTTTTAGGATTTTTAAAATTAGATCCATCAGAATTAGATCCACGTCGGGTGTTTTCTTCTGGTGTAACTAGATCTAAATTTTCTAAACGATTATCAGTTTTAATTTTGTTGATATGGTCAATAATTAAATTATCTGGAATAACGCCATTAAATGTTTCGTAAACAAAACGATGAGATTGATAATTAACTTGATCGGTTAGTGTTCCTCTAACAGTTACCATGAGATACCCCATATTATTCAAATTACCTAATACTTTTTTTGTTTTTACATGTCGTATAATTCCTTTATCATTTGCTTCGTATAAATCAAATTTTGTGTGGCGTTGAAACTCACCTTGTAAAGATAGGTTTTCAATATTATCATCGCTAATCGAGCCATTTACTCTGCATACTCTTTCTCCTTCTGGAATATCATCGCAGAACAAAGTATAAATAAAATCTTTTCTAAACATTTCCGTTCTCTCAGCATTATCACCTCTCACTGAAATTATCATTCCAGCTGGTGTTGGTTTTCCTATAGATTTTTTAGATTTTATGTTAATAACCGAACCTAATGCATTTCCAGCATATAGGTTATATTTCGGATGAACATGATATTCTTCTTGCTCCTCCGCTGTCAATCCGATATATCTCAGATTTTGTGTCATTATATTATAAGGATTTTTATATCTCTAATTGTTTTTTTACGTAATTTGTAATTAAATATAAAAATACTATATATAACAATGTTAAAATTGCAAGATATTGCCAAAAAGAGTCTTATGAGAGAACCTGAAAAAATAGCGACTGCTTTTACAGGATACGACAACAGTTACAAATTTGATAATCAAAATGTTTTAGCAAATTTTAACTCTACAAATTTATATCATCTTTTACAACCTGTTATAGCTCAAGAACTTGCAGCTCATAAAAGTATCAAACTAATAGTACAATATCATACGATTCTATCAAAATTGCATACAGTCGAAAAAGATATACTTGATATAATCTTTGAAAATACAAATTTCGACAGTGAAATTTCTGAACCATATCTGACAGCTAAATCACGGAAAATATTAACTGGAACAAATATTGCCAGAGTCGCCGATGAAATACACCAAGAAATAAATAAAAAATTGGAGGAATTTACTTCATCTGGATCAGGTTGGAAATTTGAAATGATAAAGGAGGTTTTATTTCATACAGCAAAATATAACATACTTCGAGGTAGTTCTTACGTTGATCTCCCTAAAAAAAATTAAAAACAAAAAATGCTGTATAAATGTTAAAAACAACGACGACCAGTGTTTTCGTTGGGCAATTTTGTCAGAGAGACATCCCCAGAGTGACCACAGCGACCGAGTTGAAAAGTATTTACCGTACAAAGACGAACTAGATTTCAACGGGATAACTTTTCCAGTAGCAGAGAATCAGATACCAAAGTTTGAAAAACAAAACAATGTCTCAGTTAATGTTTTCGGACTAGATGAGCGAGAAAATGTTTATCCAAGGTATATTTCAGAGACTGCTACACAAAAGACAATAAATTTATTATTTTATAAAGGACATTATTGTTGGATAAAAATCTTTAACAGCTTAGTTGGCGGACAGTATAATAAAAATAGAAAAAAGAAATATTTTTGTTACAGATGTTTGAAGGGGTTTTCTAAACCTGAAAAACTGCAGGAACATATTAAATACTGTAACAACGTTCAAGGAATAACTATGTCAAGCGAAAAAGAAAAAGTCTTAAAATTTAAGAACTACGATCATAAGCTAAATATACCTTTCGTCATTTATGCCGATTTTGAATGTCTACTCGTTCCAGTGGCTGGCGCAGAAAACGATCCTAATAAATAAAGTACAAGAAAAATACAACAACATGTTCCTTGCGGAGTAGCTTATAAAATAGTTTGTTGCATCGACGATAAGTTTTCACGCCCGGTTAAGTTATATAGATGTAAAGATAGTGAATCTGAAAGTCCAGCGGTGTGGTTACTAAAAAATCTTATAGATGAAGTTAATATTATTTCTAACAGATTATTTAAAACAACTCCAATGAGAATAACATCTGAGCAACAACTTGAGTTTAACGAAGCAGTTAATTGTCATATTTGCGAAAAGTTATTGGTAGACTCAAACGGAGTACGTGATAAAGTTCGTAATCACTGTCATTTAACTGGTCAATATCGTGGAGCGGCTCATAATAATTGTAATTTAAAATTTCATGCACCAAAGTTTATACCTGTCATTTTGCATAACTTTCGCGGCTACGATAGTCATATCATTGTAGAAGCTTTTAGCAATGAGGAAATTAAATATAAACTAAAACTAAATAATAAGATAAAATGTATACCGAATAATTTTGAAAAGTATATGTCAGTTACTCTTGGTAAATTACGTTTTATTGATAGTCTGCAATTTATGTTAGCATCGTTAGATGAGCTTGTAAAAGGTTGCAGCACTTTTAATAATCTGCGAAGTTGCTTTGGTGAAAACTATATCGATCTGACAAAAAAAGTATCTTTCCATATGAGTATCTCGACGATTGGAGCAGATTTGATGAAACTTCTCTGCCTAGCAAAGACAAATTTTACTCACAGCTCAAGAATGAAGATATTACAGATGACGAATACAAATATGCACAAGATATTTGGAATAAATTTAGTTGTAAAACATTTTGTGATTATCATGATTTATATTTGAAAACAGATGTTTTATTACTAGCAGATGTTTTTGAGAGTTTTCGTCAAGTTAGTCATAAAAATTATGGACTAGATCCTTGTTGGTATTATTCTGCTCCCGGGCTGTCATGGGACGCTCTACTAAAAACAAGCAAAATAGAATTAGATCTCTTAACAGACGTTGATATGTTTAATTTTATTGAAAAAGGTCTCAGAGGCGGAATTAGTGTTATAACAGAAAAACATGCAATAGCTAATAATAAATATCTAAAAAAATTATGATAAAAATCTCCCTTCTAACTATATTATTTATCTGGATCATGATAATTTATATGGCTGGGCCATGTCAGAGCCAATGCCTTGTGGTGGATTTCATTGGATATCTCCAGATCAATTTCTTAAAGAAACTGAAAAAGATTTACATGATATTTCATACTTTGTTGAGGTCGATCTAGATTATCCTAGTTCGCTACATGATCTTCATAACGACTATCCGTTTTGCGCAGAATCAATGATGATAGATTACAGTTTACTATCACCTGAACAACGAGCTAAGACAACAGCAAAAAATTCGATTGTTAATAAGTTAGTTCCAAATTTGTTAAATAAAAGAAGTTATGTGATGCATTATAAAAATTTAAAACAAGCAGTAGATGCTGGACTGATCCTGAGAAAAGTCCATCGTGTGCTAAAATTTAATCAGTCGAGGTGGATGGCAGATTATATTGACTCAAATACAAAACGTCGTGCTGAAGCTAAAACCGAATTTGAGAAAAACTTTTTCAAGTTGATGAACAACTCGGTATTTGGCAAGACAATGGAAAACATTCGTAAAAGAGCTAATATTGAAATTGTTAATGACATAAATCGCAGAAATAAATTAGTTAATGATGACGGTTTTGTCACTATGAAAATATTTAATGAAAATCTTGTTGCAATACAACGACGAAAGACAAATTTAAAGTTAAATAAACCGATTTATGTTGGTGCAGCTGTACTTGACATATCAAAGTGGCTGATGTACGACTTTCACTATAATTTTACCAAAAAGCAGTGGCCAGATTCAGAGTTGCTATTTACTGATACGGACTCGCTAGTTTATAATATAAAATGTGAGGATGTCTATCAGGATGTTTACAATAATAAAAATCTATTTGATTTATCTGATTATCCGACTAGTAGTGGATTTAATGATAATATGAATAAAAAAGTTATTGGTAAAATGAAAGATGAGTTTATGTTTGTGCCAGTGAAGGAATTTGTTGGATTAAGGAGCAAGATGTACGCTGTGATATTAGATGACAATAAATTGACAAAGAGAGCGAAAGGTATCCCTCGCGGATATGTGAAAAAGATGCTGAATTTTAACGATTTTAAATCAGCACTTAATAATAATATCAGTTTTATTAAGACAAATGTCATTAGATCAGATCATCACAAACTTGAAACCGATACGATTATCAAACGTGGACTAAGTACTTTCGATGATAAAAGATATTGTAAAGACGGAATAAATACTTTAGCACTTGGGCATTATGTTTCTCTAAAACAAACAAGTGTTTTCTAAGCCGCATGTTTAAATACATCAGTCAGTCAATCATTTATTTTTTCTTGGTCTTTTTCGCGTCTAACAACACAAATTGTAAATCCAGTACGTTCCTTGTATTTTAAGGTAGATAACTCCTTCAGTCTTCCTTGTATTTTAAGGGAGAGATTGTCTCCCTTGGATTTTTGGGGGAGATAACTCTGTTTATTTACCTTGTATTTTATTTATTTTTATTTTACTGATTAATAATGTTTTCTTTGTCGTTTTTTAAAGAAGCATTATCTTTGTTTTTATGATTTTATCAAGTTCCTTCCTTCGCTGAGATCTTTTTAACAATAATAATTAAGATAAAAAAAGAAAAATACGAGACGAATAAGCCACGCCTACTAGGTAAGCTACTTTTAGACTTCCAAGTATTAGTCAGCTTATATACAATACAGCCGTATTTATGCTTGGGGTCCTCCCAATGCTCGAACTTCAACAGAAAAAAACCCACACTTTCCCACCATGTCACCACTTGGTGGGTGTACTTTTGCACTCACCGGGTTTTGATTTGGGGGAGAGTGTGCAAAAAAAATCTGTTGAACGTAGAGAAGGCCAGTCATAATCATTGTATATATCATAATCATTGTATATAACTCATCTTCACATGTATATATTCATGTATATAAACATTGTATATATTCATAATCATTGTATATAACTCATCTTTACATATATATATATATATATAATCATTGTATATAATCATTGTATATATTCATAATCATTGTATATAACTCATCTTCACATGTATATATTCATTGTATATAATCATTGTATATACCATAATCATTGTATATAATCATACCTTAATTAAGATTCTATGTTTGTGCTGTCCTTAATTAAGATATAATCATTGTATATAATCATTGTATATAATCATTGTATATACCGTAATCATTGTATATATCATAATCATTGTATATAATCATTGTATATATCATAATCATTGTATATAATCATTGTATATCTCATAATCATTGTACATAATCATTGTATATACCATAATCATTGTATATATCATAATCATCTCTAAAAATTCCTCTATGAGGACAAGTATTTTTTATATTAAATAAACATTTACAGCTTTAGTAATAACATTATCAAATAAAATATCAATCATATTGTCAATAAGTATCATCAAATCATCTGACCAACCTCTTATTCGTTCGTCATTTTCAGTTGCGAATAACCAAACTGACCTATATTTTGGTGATATATGATATCCAACTTTTTTAATACAGTCGCTTATTATTTTAGATTTTATGCCAGTATAGCATGAGGCTGATTTTATTGAATTAAATCTCTTATAAAATCTATTTGTTAAATCAAATCCAACATGTCGGATTGGATTATAATGATACATTATATATAATATTTCATTTGTTTAATATAAAATTTTGTCTAAAAAATATCGTTATCAAATAAAATTTTCAACAAATATCAGTAGTAGACTAATAGGCAGATCCTCGATCAGAGACCCAAGGGAGGTGGGCGGGGGAGTGGGGAACTTGGGGCTCTGGTCGAGGATCTGCCTATTAGTCTACTACTATGTATCACAACGATATAATCCAAAATATCACTAAATAAATTCACAATAATCCCCAAAAAGTGATTGACTATTAAAATATTAATGAACACTTTGTAATTCCAGTGAATATTTTAAATAAATAAATCCTCTCAAACATTAACTGAAACACGACTAAAACTGATATTTCTAAAGACTGATGTTAAGACAAGAATAAAGAACTTTTGTTTACTTCTCACTTTTACAAAAACATAAGTCACAATTCGAATGCCATCATGATAGACAACGTTTTAGTTACAAGCAAAACCTTGATTTAATTTGCTTAGATATCTGCATTGTTCGTGATATATCTGATTATCGCATATCACTATATATCTGATTATTGCATATCACTATATATCTGATTATCGCATATCACGATATATCCGACTATCGCATATCACAATCACAATTTTGCCATGATGCTTTTAGCCAAATTAAGTAAAAAATGATGTTGAGCATTCTTTACGTAAAAGTCAAAGCTGTTTTCTATTTGTGTGGCGACAGCCATATTGGATGTTGCATGGGTAACATTTGTTACAAGACTGATGATCCAATACCCTGCTAGTGTACACACCATACAAAAATACTGTACAAAACTGTCTCTACCATACAACACTACAATTTACTGAAAACGATATTATATTTTCTGTTTACATTTTAAGTTTATTATTATACATTTGACAGCCTCATGTTCTGAACATAATTTACTTAAAAATTGAATAAATCCTGTAATAGAACATATAGCATTGCAAATCATATTAATATCTTTCTGATAAGTGATCTTGTGTTCATTGAGAGATAATACTTACGTTTAATTTCAAACTGTTACCAAGGTTTCAGCGGCATCACCCTAAGCTGACATCTGCATTCAGAAACTCCAGCTTTATTCATATGCAGCTATCTGGTGAAGCAAAGTCTTTAAAGGTGTTATAATGTATTGTAAACTTCAGAAAAAACAAAATCAGTATCCCAAAGAGAAGCCCATACATCGTTAGGCTGAAACTTACTATTCCCAGAAGAATAGAATGCATTCTCTGGTAAATATACGAAGCAAATATTAAATGATTATACTTATTCATAAATTTCGTAGATAGTACATATGATCTATTTTCTACATAATTTATATGATCTATATGTTGAAAAATGTGGGATGAATGATTTGAACTGACTGGTAATGTAAATTTGTAAATAAGAGCCTAATAAAAGGATATATGGCCAGGAAATCTGGATTATGCTTCTGATATTTTAAGTTTTCTATTATTAGTTATGACAGCTTTATTGGACAGCAAATCGGTATCATCTATGTAGACTTTCAAGGCATTGAGCTTTTGTGAAATTTGGCCGTCTTCGGTTGACTGATTGCGAAAGAAGTCGCTTTAAAATCCTTTTATTTTATTAATCAAAGCCACAGTAAACAGTGGAAAAATATCATTTAGAGAGCAACTACAAGTCTGTATGCAGGTTTCTTTTTGATAAAATTTATTAGTTTCCGAGAAGAATTCATCTGGGTGTTTGTGTATCGTTAGTAACGGTGGACATATTTGATAACAGATCGTCATTTTTCCATTCTCTGTACTTTTGTACAGATTTGAAAGGCGTCATTCAGGGATGCTGTCTGTTAGATTGTGAGCTGCGATGCTTTAAGGTGCAGGACAAGCAAACTCCAAAAATCAGGTTCGTGTAACAAGTATTATCGACGATTTTCCTCATGCTGTTAAAGACGCAACCTCTTTACAAAAAGATGCAAACATCCAGTCACTGCTTGCAGCTACAGGCCACTTGTTTTCCATCGATATTATTAATTCATTCATCACGCTAAAGGTGCAGTAAGGCTTATATTTCATTTAAGGTGTACCAAAAATATAAAATATTATCAGTGATATCTGCTGAAGATAACAAACCTAAATATTAAAAAGTATATTAGTCCTTTGTCAAGTAAGTAATCAGATCACACTTTCAGTAAAAACTTTCAGTAAAATTATCAAAATTTTCCTCAGATTGAGATTTTACATTATCTCTATGAAGATATTTCAGACAATATCAATACCTTCTGCAGATCAATATGTAGTGGAAAGGATGCAAAAATAACTTTAAAGTTTTAAAATATAGCACATGGAAACCATTTCATTCTTGAAAAAGAGTTGAGGAATTCCTCAGATTTTAGGAAGACCTCCAAATTGTCTCAGAGATACGGCAAGACTGCTCGAAGGAAAATTCAATATTGTACGATTGTAGTTTAATTACTGGTGCCTGTTGAATATTCTGTGAAACAAAAAAACATATTTACCATCCCTGCTGTAACAAAAGATATTAAATAATGTCAATTTGAGGAAGAAAGATTCTGGTGTTTACAAAAACCGGAGCCAATCACTATGATTTGAATGGTTAAAGATATATATGATTATTTGTTTCTACATTTAAATATCTACCCAGGAAATAATATGGTGCTTCATTTTTCACCAAAGCCAAAGCTGACATTTCCCCCACTCAGGCTGATTCAAATAGACCCTATCGAGAACTATTACATGTAGAATTTGGAGGGAACGGCTGACGGCAAAAATCAGTTTCATGATGGTTTGTTTGTTTGCTTTATGTGGGTTGGGTTGGGGTTGTTTTTAAGTTTGGTCTTGCTTTCGTTTTTCAAATACTTAATATTTTAACTTGGTACTTGGAAGGTTCTCACGCAAAAGCTACTAAAATGTATTCGATACTAAAAATAACTGACTAAAATGGAAACATATTCTTACGCAACAAGGATGTGAACATTAGACAAGAATTTGTTTGTTTTTTTTTAAATAGCAATCAAACAGAAAAGAAAAACGAGCCACAATTAAACTATACGAGTTTAATGATGGTTTTCATTGGGTTTATCGTGGTGTATAATTGAAAGCTTACTTTGCTCTTTTGGTATGAATTGTCATTTTGCTGATCACACAGCTTATATTACACTTTTCTGGTGTTATAAAGAATGTATTTTTATAGACAAGAGGGAAAAATAATTTGAATCGTATGTGCGTTGCCTTGAATCTCATTATATTACGTCTACACCAGTACAGTTTGCTCTTTCTAGTTTATGAAGATGGAATCCAATCGTTTTGAAAAGAAAAAAATGATCATGAAGGTTCTGTATACGTTTTGCTTTGTTTTGCTGTAATTAGGACGAATATGACGTCATTATAACGAATATGATGTCATTATGACGAATACAATGTCAATACGACGCATATGACGTCAATAGGACGACTATGATGTCATTAGGACGAATATGATGTCATTAGGACGAATATGACCTACTTGTTGAGTATTACCAAACACTATTTCACTGGCACTTTTATTGTGTCATTACGAGCAACCTAAACAATAATGGCTATACTTTGTTTCACTTTTTAAAAATTGTTCTTTGAAACCTCTTTATAGATATAGCAAACTGATTTGTGCGTTAATAGAAATTCGCCATCTTCATAACTTAAGAGGCAAAATATACCAAGCATGCCATATTTGAGTTATTTGGTGTATTGTGTCGACCTGATTGCCCTAGTGTCAAGAATACGATAACTAAATTAAATGATAATCAGTGTTAGCACCTCATCCGAAAGCGTATAATGATACTTAAACATAAATTAAAGCATAATGTCAATTTAAAAATAAAAAATAACAAATACAAATCTTTCAATAAGTATTTCCGTTTTAATGGGTGCTTTAATTGAAATAAATCAACCTTTTATTGTCTAACATGTACGATTCCCAAAAAGTCCAGTTGCACTTTATCGACACTTGTTTTTATATGTTTAAATCAAAATAAAATTTAATCGTGGATAACTGATGCATAAGGTAACACATCTGTTCTAACATTTATCTGATAAATTAAATCTTACACATTAGTACTTTAGATTTAATGCGAAGTGGAAGTCGTTGATTTATATGTATATAAACAGAGTATTTTCTTTTTCTACGTTAATACCATATTTCATAGTGCGGTTAAAATGTGTTGCTGTTTGTACCTAACCGTAACATTTATCAAGCATTTAAACAGAAATTTATATTATATACCAAACTTGCTCTTGAATCTTAAATGAAAAGGACTCTCCGGTTCCAACTATACCCCAGCCGTCGCCTACCCCTTCCTCCACCCCAACATTGTAGCTTAACCTCAGTTTCAATCGTATTCAGTGACTGATCTTACAAATATCAGCAACTTAAGGAAACGGTTAGTTTAGAATGACTTAACCTACTGCAATAAATTTACATTTTGCCATTTGTTGTATACTATCCGGCCACAAAGTTAGTCCAATGGAACGATCGAACACACCGGGTTTTCACTGTTGTTGACCTTGTACTACATAACTTCCTCGAGAAGCGAACGGTGGCGAGTTAGATCATACTCCGTTCAGGAGGTCACCTCCCTTTATAAGGCTAACACTACTACAACAACGCCGTACAGCTGGTAAAGTACAACATGGAGGAAAACCGCACGCTTTGATAACTGCATCATATTCAAATTATATTGTTTTTCCTGCTATCTATCTCTCAAGGGTTTTAGTGCAGAGTGTCCAGATTTTGCCAAATACACTGAATAAAAAAAAACTCAGGAACTCTTTAATCAAACACAAGATGGGCACAAGGCTGACAACATCAACAGGCCATAGAAGACAATTAATTTTACTATATATTCTCTATATTTGTTTTTCAGTACTGAACTTTCCACTGTGTGACAATCAATACAAATCATATGTTAATAACAAATACCTTCAAAGATAACTTCACGGTGAAGTTTTTGTCAAATGTTGACCTGCATTTTTTTTGAGAGGCTGGATTGTAAACAAAGCACCATGCAATGGAACACAGATTTCACTTCCGGATCATCACCAAGGCATTATTACTCACTGTGCACTGTCGCCGAAACACACACAGACAACCACGTCATAAGCTCATATTCTCAAGAACAAACAATTACCTTTAAATCCCTACCAAAAATGTACCAAAAAAACTCTTTGATCACCACCAAAATGAGAGAGGAAAAAATGTTCTAAAATAGACTAGAACTACATTCGTGGATACTGAACTGGAAGTACTAATTGTGACCCGATGCCAACAGGTAGCGCGCAGGAGACGGTAAAAATATACTGATAACGTCACAATGAAGTATATCTGAGCAACCATTGTAATCTCGTTTTTGTCCCTTCTTGTTTTAATGGATTTCAGTCTGTAATTAAATCCGAAAGTAGAATCCAGTCAATGTGCTCAGTACACAACAACAACAACAACAACAACAACATTAACGCGCACATAACTCCTCCCAGATAAATTTGAACTTAGCAGCGTGCTAGACATCACTTTTGAAAGAAACTGGAGTTTTGGTCTACTTAAAAATGAAATTTTGATTCATATTGTGAATGAATGCGCATTGCAACAACTTTTCCATTTAGTCTGGAATGAATAGATTTTGGTATTTGTGTCGATTCTACTAAATTTCGTGATAATAACTGGATGTATCTGTGTCAATTCTACATGAAGTACATTTGATTTCAGCATCGAGGGAGCAGCGTGTTGACGTCTGCAAGTGTGTTTCTGTTCTGTCATTGAATGTTTGAAATCATAATGTGAGGAGATATGAAGTCTTTCAGTTGCAATTACCAAAAAGACGCTATGAAATATAATGTTTATTTCATTTTGAGTGCAGTAAGGAGGATGTAATTGCACTTGGAATATAGTCGAAATTACAGTACAATTTCGACATGTGTAATCAAGCTTTAGAACCCATGACATGGCTCATGTAATTCGGATTTGCAGAACTAAGAATACATTTTGAGGAAATTCAGGGTGTAAAACTGTAAGTATATTTTTGCCATTCTTATTACAAGCTAAAGAAGACAGTTTATGCCTTGTCACTTGCATGTTATTTGTAAGGACCCAGCAATTTTTTTTACCTATCTGGCGTCTATCGCTAGCCTAAATCCGAAACATTGTATCAAAAAAGTTAACGTAGAATGTGGCAAAGCAGCTGACATGTGGCAGTCCACGAAACATCTGCTTTAGTTCATTCAGAAACAAATTTAATCAACCAAAACGTAAAGCGTCTACTACGTGAGTGTACATGATTTGTTTACAAAGTAGTTCCTAATACACTATTGGGCACATGTGTCATAAACGTGAGTGCAATATCGTAAAATATTGCACGATTCTAACAGTCTAAAGTTAACGGAGAAAAAAATTATCATATAATAATATTAGTTATTCATATTAGATATGACGTCAGTTTTCTACGATGACGTCATATTTTTCGAAGGGGCATTTTCTTGAGTCGTGGCTCAGAGATGTTGCCCTTTTGCAGGAAAAAATATGTTAGATAAAATTACTTTTATTGCAAATGCTGTGAAATAACACTGACAAAATTCAAAAGATCCTTTAAGAATATTGTAAAAACAAGACAAATATGCAAATGTTAATGTCTTGCTTACCATCCGTTTCTTACAATGATTTACAGAATGAATCTCTTTCCTAAATGGTTGTGTGAGAAAGGTTTTTGATCATTTTGAATGCCAATTAAGTTATTTTGTGTATTTCAAAGTTTGACAGTGCTTGTTGACACTGATAATTCTATGGAGGCAGAGTTACAGATTCGCAAAAAGGATGAAGAAGATATGATGTAATAAATGAAATATAAAAGTGTATGGCATAAATTAAATATAAAAGTTTCACAAAAATAGTTGCATTTGAATTTTATATGTTTTTTTAGGGATTCCTGTTTAAAACTGCATTTCTACTGTAAATTAAGAACTTGGTCATCTATTTAATTCATATCCAAGAAGATGGATGACATCACCACAGTTGTTTTCAATTACAGACCGAAAATATTTGCTGATAATTGACTTCCATTGATAAGCATGTATAGTAGAATTCCTTCTTACTGTACAAATTGCACAGTTTGATTTACCTGATGATGTAATATTCCTCACATATCTTTCTGTAGTATTTAAATACTCCACTCCCGCAAAGTTGTAAAGGTAACGTGATATTTTGACTGGTTCGAGAGCTATATTTTCGTAACAACTGTTGTAAGTTTTCTAGAATCCACCGAGTTTTGGCGGCAATATCATTTGCCAAACGAGAACAAAAACGTCTGGAGCAACCATCATAACCGCCCAACTCAGCTTCGAAACACGAGTAGCGCAAGGATCTCATACTAAGTGGATTAGCTTCATTTCTGGTATGTCTTCTGCTAAAGCTATGACATCAGCCAGGCGAGCCCTGATGGTCTTGATAATCCTATATTTTGATCTCAAACATACGTTTTGCATGTATATAAGACAATTTGCAAGTGCTGTGTTTCTGTTCTCAGTTGGTATCATGTGCTTAGAAAAGCAATTTATGTACTCCCTCCACTTTATGGAATAAATTAAAAATGAAACCATAAAGACTATACTAGGGACCATACTAAAATCACAGGTAATAATTGATTTCAGAATGGACACAGCATCCTCTTCAACCCGTGAAGGCCATGGTCTGAAAAAAATTGTATCATCATTATTTCAGTCACTGCATCTAGGAAGTATTTATAAATAATCTAGTTCCATACGACAGACTCCTGAACATGTTCATGTTTACGCTCCATAATAGTGTATCGTGTATCAATTTGCACACATAATCAGGAGTTTTACAAGCTTATATTTGGGTTAAGGATATTTGCTGTTAATGCTAGGTCTGTGTTTAATCTGTTAGAGAAACTGTTTAGCAGTTTTGTATTCAAGTGAACCACTGTTGTGTACGTTTAATTAATTATAGGGATTTTATACGATTTAATATTGCACTTTGAACATGCACGTGCCTTGCTTTGTATTTTATTGCTTATGAAGATTCATATGAAATCTCTCATCTAATTCTGTTTGGACCTTGCAATCACCTTGGCAATAGCCTATTGATGTGATGTGAGTTTATGAGCAAACATCACTGTAAAACGTTGACGCTCGTTTAATTCAAAATAGGAGTAAATATGAGGGTGGAGCCATGTCAAGAAATGTTTAGCATTAACCACAGCATGTACGCACCAAGTTTGACGCTTTTAACTCAGCGTGCATAATTGGGAGAAAAAAATTCCCGAGTAACAGCCCTGCTATATAAATGGTCCCATGAACGAATCGAAAGTTTTCCACAAGCCTAATTATACTTTTAATTGTTACTTTTTCTCATTCATACCTGAACCTATCAGTTATGAAATCCTTTCAAATGATGTGTATATCTGGTTGTTGACTGGTATGGTGTTGACAACAATAAACATTAAAACAATGAACAATAACATTCGTCATGTGCTGGACCTCTGTATTTGTCTGTTAAGTGATCGTGGTCACGCTGTGTTACAAACTTAATGATCGCTAACTTCGTTTTCACCTATCGCGAGCTTTATGAGCGCCAACTTCGTTGTCACGCATCTTGTATGCATGCGTTTCTTCGTCGCGGACTTTGTTTTTAGTTACTGTTCGTGTTTTAAAAGCACACCATAGCGCTATTTGTCTCACAGATTATGATATATTTGGGGAATTAAAATCTTATTGATTTCTTTCTGTGGACACCATATGTTGTGAATTTTTCGGTCTTAAATCCACTTATATTAGTTTTGCAATTTTACTCAACGAATTATGAAATACTTTAATACAACCTGTACCACGGAAAACTGTAGATTTGTAACTCTTGTGGATTGCTTTAATATACAAACAGAGCCATGGCGGAATTTGTTTGGCTCTTTTTATTGTCTAGGTATTACCTCTGGCACACGTCGTGCTTGAACGATAATATGTTGAGTTCTGTGCCGACTCCGTCTTTATATTTTACCTCAATACAAGCTATTTAACTTTTAATCCAAATCTATATATGACATTACTATGGACAGTTAATATCGATTTATAAGCCGTATTAAATATTTAATCCTGTAAAATATCCATCTTGTACTTTCACTCATTTCCTGTCCAAATGTTACGCAAACGTCAAATAAAGGTTACATGACACTCTTCGTTCACATATGTTAACATATTCAGAACTCTTGTCTTCTAGAATCAAATACATCGACTCTATTCGTTCGACTATCCTGGGTGGTTCGTTGTCTTGATTCTATATTTAGGTTTAGTTGTACTTGTAAATAGCCAGATTGTCGACTTTTTCGATTTGTGATGTTGATTGTTACATCAATAAATTCTATAAATATTTCACTAATTTTCTCTTCAATGAATTATTTAGTGACCATTCTCTTCAAACTGTGCAACTCCATACGTATCAAGTATTGTCTAGTTGTTTATTTTTACCTGGAAATTCTAAGCAGATCACACTTTATTTGCTTGTACTTTATCCTGAGAGATCTGTTAATATTAATAATGTTCAAAATGCCTAGAGATATGCTGGTCTAGTGATATTTATCGTTTTGTAACGTGTTCATAACCCTTATACAAGAAAGTTAAAACGCAAAAACTGGTCAAGGGATTCCACATCTATACTACTAATCTTTTACGATTTCTCTGATTCGGTTGCTCTGAAATTTGCATTCTCTGTTGAAGTAATTGTACAGCGTAAATCATGGGGAAACAGGAATTAATTAACCGAATATTAAGGTTTTCAACAAAGAGTTCAATATTAAACCTTGATATTGTAGTTACACCGAATGCTCATAACTGTTTACATGAAAGAATCAATACTGAAACTTGGGTAAAATTAAAAGTCGCTATGTTTATTTTTGTTTCTTTCTGCTCTTAAAAAAAGCAACATGCTTACGTTGCAAAGCAAATGCTGAAAAATAACGTATTCGTCAATGTGTCAAATATTTGCACATCGAGTAAGCGCTGATAAATTGACTCTTTGGGAGCTATGTAGCTGAGCCAGGAAGACTGAAGGTAATATTAAGGTTTTCGTTCAACGTCTCATCCTTTATATAAATGTGGCAACGATTTCAGGGTGGGGACCAGGTCATGGTGGAAGAGTATGTTTTGTGGATTTAGATATAAGTAGATTTTACAAGGCTTGTTATAATCCGTGAACTATTTGTCCCTTGTTGCATACCCGAACAACAGCTGGATACAAGCGGATAGCTCATCATGTGGAGTAGCTTCCAATTTTAAAATATCTTGGCGTTTCCTGCTTCAAGCTAGGTATAGGAGCGTTAAAAACTGGAAGCTATGCACGCTGAGCGCACGCAATAGTGTCTTCCGCTTGCACTTTGACCATAAAATCATGGTCCAATATTATGTTGAAATTAACACAGTTTCGTCTTCTGATTTATGTTTGTTCTTTACTCGGTCAAATACTAGAAAAAGCAAAGGAAACATTGCTTACTGCGTTTGTTAATTTTACGCAAAATCATGCCATCCAAGTGTCAACTCGATAAAAAAAGACTTAAAAACATGTCAAAGTGCACAGGGTATCTATATTGACCTCTGAATTAATTTCTGGGCTGTTTGCAATGTGATGATCGTAAATATATAGAATAACATTTATTGCTAATAGTTCATCTCGTTGCCATCGATGGAAAATCGGTAAACAACCATTACACACTTTCAGTCAGAGATGAATTCTATGCACATCCCAATGCCCATAGTATACCTACTTTCACGTAAAAATGGACTCAGGTCTCACGTTCTTATTTTTAATATATTACAGTGGCGACCTCTACAATCTAATACTCACTTTCTTGAACTGTCAGGATACCAAAGTATCTGCTAGTTGTTCCTTGCCCAAATTCAACAGCCTTAAGAGGTTCGTACATGCAGAACGCGTCCGGGTGTTGTTATAGGATATCTCCAGTCAGAGAGGACCCACTACGCATATACGTCAAGATGATGACAGCAGTAAAGTTAGAGATGTAAGGCAGTTCTGTAAATGAATAATTAAGGAGGCGAGTGTATGTGTTTTACACAGAGGGATTCTGCAAGGTACAGAGGAAACTGATGTGAAATTTTTATTAATGTAAGTCGTGACATAAATACATAATGTTTTCACTTTCCCTGGTGGATAGATGCAAAAATGATTCTTGAATCGTGGTGATCCATGGACTTTAATATTTTGAACCTAGTAAATTACAACTGGTGTGAATGCGATATACAGAGAAAGATGGAAAATCATCCATACTGACTTAATATCTCACAGGTAAAGCATATCATATGCATCTTAACTGATAGAATAGGGAAATGTACACAGGAATTTCCTTTTAAATGTAATTGTGGTGTTTCGCGCAATTTTTCTTATATTTTCCTGTGAAACAAATAATATAATATTCGTATTTAGATGATGTAACAAACCAGAATGGACATGTTTTCGTCCTCTTTCGTCCGTTTAATTAAAATCAGCAAAGGAAACTAATAATGGACAATTCTTTCCAAAACCTATATAATCTTGAAAATGACTCCGATTATTTGCATCTTCGTTCTTTTTTAATACGTGTACTTTTGAGAGAGAGAGAGAGAGAGAGAGCTGACGTGAGTAAAATTATTTGCTTCAACTTCTTGTTGTTCAGTGCAATTTGTCTTTGAACATGAAATCACTATACTCCACACATCTAATATCGCATCAGATAACCACATTATCGCACGATTGGGTCATTAGAACAACGACGACAACAACAACAAACCCAACAATAAGAAAATAGGAACAACACAACCCCCACCAGCAAAAAGATTAATGAGAAAAACAAAGTTGCAAGGGACACACGATCAGATGATAATCGATACAATAGTGCTTTGCAACTGCACAAAGTCAAAAGAAAACCTTTGTGTGGTTATTGACTGACTACAAAGGAGTTTATGAGACAATATCCAATTCCTGGATCCTGGGTTGTCTGGAATAAGAATTATCAGATCGGGTAGAAATATGTCTCCAAAAATCCATCATGATTCAGGGCAATAAACGGGGAAATGTAAGAAAAACAAAAGGGTGTATCTTTTCAAGAAGGCTTATGGTAAGAATCGATGTTCATGATGGCACTCATTCCTCTGACGAGACAGCATAAGGCAAGCTATCATATCAGGAAGGACTCAACATATATCACCCACCCTACCATGGCGATCTGAAAATCTATGGAAAAAATGGTTTACTAATAGATTCCTTGATTCAGACATTATGGGTTGTCACCGATGAGCTTTTAAAGCTATAAATTGGAATTGATAAATTCCCCGACAGATATATCAAAATCTCATCTTCTGGAAGAAATTGTGTGATGTTAGCAGTGTATAGGGATACTTTGGAGACAATGGACAATATACTACAGACCCTCCCTGGGACACTATGGAGACAAGATTTATAGAGACAAAAGGTTGGGACTATATAGAGACAAAAAAATATTGGGACTATATAGAGACAATAGAAATGGAACAGGTAGGGTGATGTCACGGTACTGGACACTTGCAACAATGTTGCAAGTGGCTGACCTGAATACGCGCGGTTACCCTAGGTAGGGACAAATACAATAGAGACAGATATATATATATAGTATATATAGCATATATATATATATATATATATATATATATATATAGTTATATATATATATATATATATATATATATATATATAACACATATATAATATAAGTAGCAAAAAGAGTAAATCTTTTCGAGGTATATGAAGTGGCCCTGAAAAGGGCCTTTGGTTCTTCTTCTTCTATTTTCTCCACTTCTTCTATCAGTTCCTCAGTTTTCCAGTGATTCCTTTCTTCTTCTTATTTTCATCCTATGGAATCCAGTCAGGATGTCCCATTGATCTAAATTTTTCCTGCATCTTTATCCAATTATTATTCAGTCTATCATACTCCTCTTTCTTATCTTTGTTTTCTTTGTCCTTTCTCTCTTTTGCCCAGGTCTCTTTGATCTTCTTTACCTCTTTTTCCATCACGTTTCTCATCATGTCTTCGGCTTTCTTTAACTGATCTAAGCCCCATTTGACAAAAGACCACTCTGTCAAATTGAATATATCTTCCAGAAAGCATCTCACTCTGATGACAACATCAAGGGCCTCCTTCAAGATGCCTACTCTTACATATTTAGGTTGGATGTAAACTCTTAACTTCTCAACTTGCTCTTCTCTCATGCCTAGCACTTGATCCCTGGCTACTTTCAGGCTGTTCGCATAGTCTAGGCTACCTGGAAACCTCCATTCCTGTTGAAGTCTTTCCACTACATAGGCTCCATCCACCATCCAGTACCAACTGTGTTTTAACTCGTTAAACACGTTCATTTCGAAAGGTGTTGACTAGTCAACCCCGGTAGCCAGACTGACTGACTGACTGATGGATTAAAGTCGCCTATGCATTCGAGTGCTTTCGCAACTGGTTGTGGCCCCTGGCTGGGTGATTAGCCCTCTATTGGGGCGCTTAGCCCCGGGCTGGGCTTTTCAGCATATAGGAGGTATGAGCATGGTGTCATCACAGCCTCCTATCATCTACAGCGTCTCACTCAGTATGGCAACGAGGAAAGGCGGAAAGGACCCCAGAAAGAGGCAGCGCAAAAACGCCACCGCAAGTCCCCCGAGGCAACCCCGGAGCACCCCCAAACCGTCAGGATCCCACCCAGGTATTTGCTAGTCTGTTTTCCCTAGCACCTGTTTTATGGTCCCAGCATCCTTTTATTTTGCTTGTCCGGGTGGGGGTAGTGGGCTGGAGGGCTGGAGTATCATGCCTGTTTTCAGGTGGGGGTTGGGGCAGGAGGTAGAGCTTCCTGGACTGCACCAATGATTTAAACTTCCTTTGATTTGTGGCGTAGCGGGTAGTGCTTCCCGGTTACATAACCACTTTGCTTGTCCGATACAAAATTAAATAAAATTAAAATAAAATACCAAATGAAATAAATTTAAAATAAATTAAAATAAAATACACAAGACATATTAGGATAAAATAAAGTAAATAAATAATGGGGGTTGGGGCAGCAGGTAGAGCTTCCTGGACTGCTCCAAGGGTTTATACTTCCTTTGATTTGTGACGTAGCGGGTAGTGCTTCCCGGCTACATTACCACTTCGCTTGTCCGGCACTAAATAAAATAATATAAAATAGATAAAATTAAAATAATTAATTAAATAAATCAAATAATCTCCTTTAGTTCTTCTGTTCTCTCTATCCTTCCTTTTCTTTCTTTTCCTGGGTCCTCTCTTTTTCGTTGTCTCTTCTTTTGTTTTTTAATCCGTCAGTATATTGTCCTAATTTGTTTGGTACATCTAATGTCGCGATCTTGGTGTATTGGAATGGTTAGGGATTGAAATGTTTCAAATGTTTGGGTTGATTGAGGCGGGAGATATTATGTTTGTAAGGTTAAATTTGATTGGGTGTTGGTCTGGTTAGTTTCAATCCTTTTGTTTGATACAACAGCTAGTATTTGCAATTTGGGGGATTGAGATAAAAGGGGTTGAAAATGTTTCAATTGTTCGGGTTGATTAAGGCGGGAGGTATTGCGTTTGTAAGGTCGAATTTGATTGGTTGTTGGACTGGTCAGTTTCAATCCTTTATTGTGCGTTGTCTGGACTCGATTGAGTTGGTTAGCTCTCTCTCTCTCTCTCTCTCTCTCTCTCTCTCTCTCTCTCTCTCTATATATATATATATATATGAAGATGTATACTGGTATAGATAATTATATGTGAGTATAAGAATGTTAGTTCTTGTATAATATTTAATTAGATGGGCTGGACAGTTTCAATCTTTTACATAGGTCAGCTAGTGTCGTAATCTTGGTGGATTGCAATGGTTAGAGATTGAAATGTTTCAGTTGTTTGGGTTAAGTAAGGCGGGAGATATTACGTTTGTAAGGTTAACTTTTATTGGTTGTTGGTCTGGTTCGTTTCAATCCTTTTGTTTGATATATCAGCTAACATTGCAAATTTGGGTATTGAAATATAAGGGATTGAAATGTTTGAATTGTTCGGGTTGATTAGGGCGGCAGATATTGCGTTTGTAAGGTCGAATTTGATTGGTTGTTGGATTAGTCAGCTTCAATCCTTTTGTTGTGTACGGTCTATTTTGTAGTGATGGGGTTCAGAATTTTAATTTAGACTAGTTTATGGTTGTTCCGTTTTGAGCGCTTGTTACACTTTAGTAGTATACAGCGAGTCTGTTTATAGATGTTATGTGTTTGAAATGCGTGGTTTTGTTTAGCGATGTCTATATTTACTAGTTAGTATTGTTATAAACGTGGGTTCAGTGGTAATGATATAATAATACCAGGTAGGATTAAAGGTGTAGCGTTTAATAGATTATTTCTATATTGTTAATTATATGTTATTAGATATAAGTATTTTCTTTACTTTAACGTAAGGCGTAGTCTGTTTGGTGGATTAGCTGGTTACTGCAGTCAGTGGTCGGTCAGTTTTCCTTTGTTCCTTTGTTGTGGGGGGAGACTCCCCGCTGCTGCAGATGTGTGCTTGTGAAGTCGGTTGTTAATTTCGGCTGGAAATGTCGGTTTCGGCTGGCAATTTCTCCTGGTTTCTGTGGATTTGTCAGTTTTGTCGGTTTTGTTGTATTTCGCTTCTGCCTCGAAGTCGAATTTTGCGGTTTATGCAGATTTCTGGCAGTTTCCCAGCAGCGGCGTGGTTCACGTCCGATGTCGTCCATGTAGCCAGACTGACTCCATCATGATCTGAGATGTAGCCAGACTGACTGACTGACTGACTGATGGATTATAGTCGACTATTGCATTCGAGTGCATTTTGCGACTGGTTATAGCCCCAGGCTGGGCCCTCGGAGGTATGAGTATGGTGCCATCACAGCCTCCTCGGAGGTATGAGCATGGTGCCATCACAGCCTATTATTTTGTGTCTCTATCTCAGCTTCCTATGAGTCCGGCTGCCATGAATGATGATGGTAGCCAGACTGCTACTAACTAACTTTGAATTATCCTAGCGTGCGTACATATTGTACATGTGCCAGTAGTTAATGACCGCATAGCGGCCTGCTAAATATTCCAGGGGAAGGAATCAGAGCCTCATCCCACGGGCTTTAATGCTCTTTATAGGAGATGGCAAATTAGCCCAAGATCGTTCTATAGTAGGTCGTGGAACAATAAGTCCCAATCGACCTACCTAACTGGTGAATTGACTTGGATACTGACGGTTAAAAGTTCGAATATTTTTAAACACGTCAGCATACTACTCCGCATATAGAAGAGTCTATGGTGGCATGTTGGTGTTACCGGGCTATCTTTCTCCATCCCGTAGGGTCTCCAGCCCGCACATGCAGCATGTTATACCGTGCACCCACATGCCAATCCGCCATAGCACCAGTTAGGGGCTTATGCTTGAGTGGGAATAGACCCAACACGCACAAGATTTGTACAGTCTGTAAGGACATCGCTACAGGTGTCTACCGAAGCAGTTTGTGACGCCAGTTGAGACTGGTCGGCAACTATGACGTCACAACGGGGCACCTGTCTTCTAGACGGGTGGAAATTGTTCCACATCGCCGTCTAGGTACAGGAGTCCTAGCAAGAAGAGGGAGGGAAAGGCTGTATCAATTTCAAATCCAGTCCAGTTGTACTAATGGACATGTCCTTATGCCAATAATGTGTAAGCCACCTCTGCAATTAGCCAAATTCATTCAGTTTGTAAAAATTTTCCTATCACCTATCAATCGAATTTTACTAGTACATTGTGTACATTCAATAAGTCCCTAACAATTTTAAATACTAATATGTCTTAGCGACATATGATAGTTGAGTCAATATTAGTCAATCGGTTTGAATTTGGAGCAGCCGGCCAAAGGATCAAGTCAGAATCATAGATTGTTATAATTGGGATTCCTAGCCAAAATGGAATCCCTACGATATTGAGGCAATTTTGAAAGTAGCCCTAAGAAGGGCTATTTAGGCAGCAGGTGGTGTTCGAACTGCCGGTTTTCTTCGTTCCATATTTCTTGGGCAGTTCGAGTTTCTTCATAGCGCTGAGTAGGGAAAGCCTCCAACCCATGTAGTTCTGTTAAGTACTCAGCGGCTTCAATTAGAGTCGACACGGGGTGATTTCTGTATGCCTCATGATATTAGCTATGTAGGATGCGTCTCCCAAATGTCCATTGTTGTGGCTTTGGTTTTCTTGTTCTTAGAGACCTCCATCCCAAGTACGTAATGGCGCTGACTAAATTTCCCGCCTTCTTGGTGTCTTCTATGGTCTCTCTCATTCCAAGATCGTGAAGCCTTTGTTTATCTGGGTCGCATTCCTCTTCTTGCTCCCCCTCTGCCTGCTCTTCTCTACTGTCATTTGCTTCTTCCTCCACCATTACAGTAGTGCCTTGTTGTTGTACTGTTTGTATAAACGTTTTTAATCCTTCCAATGCTTTCGAAAATTCCTGCTGCATTTGAGTAGAAGTTGTTTCACTTGCAGGTGGAGTCCTACCTTTTGGAGTTTGAGCAACAATACTAGCAAATGTCTCCCTGTCTTGACGCTGTTGTTGTTGTTGCTGTTGTTGTTGTTTTCGCTGCACCAGATCGTGGTCTGGTTTGTTCTGGGCAATAATGACCTTTTGCCGGGCCCCTGTAGTTGTTGTACTAGGCTGGGTCATTTGCTGGGGTTTGTCTTCTCCTTGGAACGCAGTAGGCTGGCTACATGCTAACTGGGTCTGTGAAATTCGCTCCTACTGTTGCTGTATATTACCTCCTCTGCGTTTCCTGGGCCGGTGTTTTCCTTCTTTTTCTCCATTGTCCCAAATTAAGAGCAAAGTTGTTCTATTTACTTGTGCTCTTAGGCTCCAGCCTGTTGCAGATAGGAGGCCAAGGCCCCGTAGTGCGCTCAGTGCTTGGGCCGGAATCAACTCCGTCGCTAGCTCCGTTACTGCTTGCATGACCTGCTTCTTGCTGTGTTCGCTGCAGAAAAAGCTAGCCAGACTGAACTGAACTGAACTGAACTTTGAAAGTATAGTGGCGTGCGCACATATTGTGCATGTGCCACTGTTTAATGCCTGCAAGGCAGGCTGTTAAATATTCCTGGGGGAGGGTATAAGTGCCACCTCCCCCAGGCTTTAATGCACTCAATGAGTGCTTCTAAATGAGCCGTCAGGCAGCGGACCGATATCTGGAATGTTCCATGCTCGCCTGATTGGTTGGCTTGTTCGAGTGGGAATAGACCCATCACACACTCATGTTTCAGTCACTTATACCAATCGGTGAGTGGGATTTGAGGCACACACTCAGTTTTTGCTATGAGAGTTTTAGTGCATGCACTGTACACTGCTAAATGATTGTCCGGAAGTGGAAAAGTGAACTACAGTACAGCACAACGCCGCCCAAAAAACCGGGAGAGGGTCACCAAACCTCACCGGTAGGCGCTCGCGGTTGCTGGGTTATTGATCCGGGTTGTGTTTTTTTCGAATTTTGAATGTCCGGTAATTTAATGTCGAAAGATGCCGAAAGATGAAGAATTTGGAATATATTCTGTGCTGTTTTTGAGGCGGAGATTTCTTAGTACCTCTGATGACATTCATTAGTATGTTAATTGTATATTTGTCACCTTGTGTGACTGGCCCTGATGGTCCTGGGCTTAGACCACCTTATAGTCTGCTAATTTGGGGGTCTATGAAACCTATTTTGTATTTTTGAGGGCCTAACGGTCTGGGGTTTGTAACACATTGGTTTGGTTCTGTATCTGTACGTAAATGGCTTTTTGTTTGCCACCTTGTGTGGCGGGGCCTGATGATCATTGGGATTTGATCACCTTATATGATACTATTTGGGGTCCTGCTGTAGCTTATATGCTGCTTTACGTAGCCATTTGTGATGGCAGGCCCTGATGGTCTTGATCTTTGGACCATCTTATATCATCTAGGTATTTGGGGGCATACTTGATTGTTGATGGGATGACTGTCATCTTTGGTGGAGAGATTAGTTGGTGTTAGTAGGGTTAGTTTTGCGAAGAGTACAGGATAAAGAGAAGTAATTTTTTTTTTTTTTTTTTTTTAATATTATGGAGACAGGTTGTTTATGGTGATTTTGGATGTGTATGTTGGTTATTTGACTTATACGAGTGTCTCCTCTGAGTAATCAGTTTGCAATGTACGGAGACACCCGCATAGTTTTTGTTTCCTATTTTAATTTTAAATATATTATTTGAGTGTATCGTGCACTACTTAGATGTAAAGTTCTATCTTAGTTTAAACTTATACGAGTGTCTCCTCTGAGTAATCAGTTTTCAATGTACGGAGACACCCGCATAGTTTTTGTTTCCTATTTTAATTTTAAATATATGTTTTGAGCGTTACGTGCATTACTTAGTTGTAAGGTTCTATTTTGGTTTGAACTTATACGGGTGTTTCCTCTGAGTAATCGGTTTGCAATTTTCGGAGACATCCGCATAGTTTTTGTCTATTGCTTGAGTGTTTTATGAATTATTAAGTTCTTATGTCCTATTTTTCGCTGGCGCCTTATTATATTTTGTTCTTTAGTCCAGATTCGTTAAGAATTTGATGATGTTTTTGTACGTTAGATTGGTATTTGGGTTGTTTTTTCCTATTAGTTCTGGGTAGGTTGTTGGGGATCCAATTTCTTTTTGGGCTATTTGTAGATTTATTCTGGCTTGTTAATATTGTGGGCAGTTATTAAAGACATGTTGTAGATCCTCTATGATATGGCAGTGATAGCAGTTTATGGTTGTGGGTTTAGGACCCAAGTGTCTTGCAAAACTGCTTGCAAGTTTTGTTTTGGCCAATAATATCCGGTTTATGAATGTTTGGTCTAAGCTGTTTATATTTGGTGGTTATATGGATCTGTTGACTTCATTTAGGGTGGAAAATAGATTTCTACCTTTGGGTGTGGAATACCATGTTTCCTGCCATTTTTGGTTAATGTACTTTTCAGCGCTATTTAAGATTTCATTTGTGCTGTATTTGAGTGTAGTAGGGATTTGATCGCTTAATTTGCTTTTTGCGACTCGATCTGCTTGTTCATTGCTGAGGATTCCTATGTGGGACGGTATCCACATAAATTCTACTATTTGTTCCCTGGTGGATAGTTCTTTTAATAGGTGATAAGCCTCGGCAAGGAAGTTTTCTCTTGTTTTAGTGTTTTTCTTTTTAATTGTTGTAATTACACTAAGTGAGTCTTTTATGATAACTGATTTTGGGCCGTTATTAGTTTTGATCCATTTTAGTGAATCGCTAATTGCCCAGAATTCTGTTGTGTATATGGAGCAGTGATCTGGTAATCTGGTTCCCATTTGTATGTTGTACTCTGGAATAACTATCGCTGCTGCTGTTCTGGGTGGGTCCAGTGTTTTTGAGCCGTCGGTGTATATTTTTACGAAACCAGAGTAGGTATTTTGTATATTGCTTGCAATGATATATTTTAGTTTGAGCTCTTGTTCCAATTTGTTTCCACGTTCGGTGGCTTTGGTGTTTATCCTCTGTTTAGGTTGGGTCCAGGGGGCTTGGTCGGGAGGTTTAGTGTATTCCTCCTGTTCTTCCAAAATTGGCAGGTTTTTCCTAAGCTCTTGAATTTGTTTCCCTCCAGGAGTGTTTGGAACGAGTTTGCGACTAAAGTTACATTGCATTTGCTGATGGCCATCTTAGAAGGATGCGAGTTTGGGTGGCTGGATAATCGAATTGAGTATTTAAGGAGCATTTCTTGCCTCCTTAATGGTAATGGTAATTCTCCGGTGAGTATACATAGTTCATCCAGTGATGTGGAGGGTAGCGTGCCGGTGCAGATCAGCAGTGCCCTTGTTTGGATATCATCTAACTTTTTCAGGTGAGTTTGAGTAGCAGAGTTATATACCTGACAGCCATACACTAGTTTCGATTTTATGAGAGCCCTGTAAATAGTTGTCAGAGTTTCTTGGTTGGATCCCCATGTGGTGCCTTTTAGGTTTCTTAGGAGATTGATGTCTTTGGTGCAATTTTTAATTAATTGTTCGATGTGATGTTTCCAATTGAGGTGTTGATCGAAGAACATGCCTAGGAACTTTACTACTTTAACATATTTGATTATTTGATTTTGAATATAAAATTTGGGGTAATGAAGTTGTCTATTTCTTTTAGGTGTGAAAATAATCGCTACTGTTTTATCCTGCGATATCTTAAACCCCCATTTGTCTGCCCATCTCCCTTGTGGTGTTCCATTTTCTAAAGTGTACTCATCTGATAGGGAGTTTCCCACTCTAGTGATGATTTTTTGCCCTGAGAGGAAGTTCTCAATCCAGTTAAACATGCGTCCAGTAATGCCGAAGCTGTTGAGTTTTGCAATCAGTCCTTTGGTCCAGACAAGGTCAAAGGCTTTTTCAAGATCCAGGAAAACAGCTATAAGGTTTCTATCTCTTTTCCTTTTAGAGTTGAATACAAGTTTGATATCTGCTTCGAGTCTGAGTAATTGGTCAGTGGTGGACCGCTTGTTGCGAAAGCCGCACTGGTTTTCCGATAGGAGGCTATTGTTTTCTAGATGATGCTTTAATCGGTTGACCAGGATAGTTTCCATGATTTTACATATGTTGTTGGTGAGGGAGATGGGTCTATATGAGCTAATTTCGTTAGGGTCTTTTCCGGTTTTTGGGATGGGTATGACAATGGCTTGCTTCCAGCTATCAGGTAACTGACCCGTATTCCAGATTTGGTTTAGTAATTTGATGATAGTTTTGGTGATATTGACCGGTAAGTTTTTATAAATAATATAGCCAATGTTATCCTTTCCTGGCGATGTTTCGTTTTTAGACCCTAAGGCTGCTGAACGTTCGAATAGGGTGATGTCGCTTTTTAACTCAGATTCTTTGGTTCCTAGGTCTTTGAATAAATGTTTTAGGGAGTTTTCTACTTCTTTCCTATGTTCTTGGAATTTTTGAGTGTGATTGGAATTACTGCTCATTTTTGAGTAATGGTTGGCGAGCAGATTTGCTTTGTCCTTATTGCTATTTGCACCTTTAAGTTTGGGGGTGATGCTAACTGTTTTTTCCGGTTAAGGTTTTATGTTGTCCCATACTTGCTTGGAATTTGTTTTAATATTTAGTTGGGTACAAAAATGTTGTCGTGATTTTTCTTTGGCTTCTTTGATGATGTGCTTAAGGCTTTTTTCTTTGTTTCTGTAATCTTGGAAATCTAGTGAGTTTTTTGTGTGTTTGAATTTATTGAGGGCTTTTTTCTTTTCTTTATGGGCCATTTTGCATTCATCTGTCCATCAGGGTACCGTTTGCTTGGTTTGGGTCTTCTTGCTTTTTGGTATATTTAAGATGGCCGTCTCATGAATGGTTTTGGTGATATTGTTGTTGAAGGTATTGATGTTTGAGTCTTCTATTTCACTAGTGTTTATTTTTGAAAGGTAGTCTTTGAAATTTTCCCAATCGGCTTTACTGTATTTCCATCTCGGTGGAACCTCAATGGGGTTGTGTTGTACAGTCATCTGAAGGGAGATGATGATGAGGAAGTGGTTGCTGCCTAACGTGCTGTCGTGGTCCACCCGCCAGTTGGTTAGCTGTGTTAGCTTGGGTGTACAGATTGTTAGATCGATAGCTGATAGGGAGCCATCCTCAGGGTCCAATCTAGTTTTGGAACCGTCGTTGAGGATGACTAGGTTGGATTCACCTGTCCAAGCTTCAACCAACCTGCCTCTGTTATCCGTTTTTCCTCCTCCCCAGAGTTCACTGTGTGCATTGAAGTCTCCACAGACTATGAGGTTTTCTGTTGGTGGTTGTGATATTTGCCGGTAGGTGTTTAAGTTAATTGGGTTGACGTTGCCTGGGTCGTAGATGTTGAAAATTTTAATGGTGATGGGTCCTAAGTTGACTAGGACTGTCATCATCTCAAATGTTTCGCTAGTGCCTATTTGTGTTGGAACTGTTACCATCTCAGTATTGGGGAGGGTGTTTACAATGAATATTGCCAACCCTCCCCCTTTTTTCCCATTGGCTCGATGTTTGAAAGTGCCTGGGAAATATCCTGGGATGTTAGGGATGTAGTTGGAATTTTCTGATATGTGTGTTTCTTGGAGGCAGATAATGTCTGGTTTTGGTTCTGTTTGGCTTAGTTTGTATTTTAATTCCGACAGGTTGCTGTTTAATCCCCTACAGTTCCATTGCCAGATAATCATATTTTTTGGGATTGTACTATCCATTCTTGTTGTTGGATTTAATAGATTGATTGGCAAGTTCGATGTGACTTACATGTGTTTGGTCAGTATTTGATTATTAGTGTTTCTATTGTTGGTGGCCTTTTGAGGTCTATTGTTGATATTACCTCAAGAATTTCACCAATAATGGGCCATGTTATTGTTTGTTGGCCGGAATTGGTTCGTGGTGTGATAATGCTGTTTGTTTTCTCTGGTTTTGTTTAGTTGGTTCCTGATTTGTTTTGGATTTATTCGTCAATGGGCTTGTCTGGCTAGTTTTTGAGGGTTTTTGAGAGTGAGTGAGTGGGGGGGTGTCTTTTTTTTAAATTATTTTTGGGCTTAGGGTGATTGTTTT
This sequence comes from Megalonaias nervosa, assembly GCA_016617855.1. Classification (NCBI taxonomy): domain Eukaryota; kingdom Metazoa; phylum Mollusca; class Bivalvia; order Unionida; family Unionidae; genus Megalonaias; species Megalonaias nervosa. Next base: position 58,252 of record JAECUM010014430.1, read on the forward strand.
GTGCTGAGTGGGTTTGTTGCCTTTTGGTTTTATTAGTTTCTAGGTTTATCTTGATTAAGGCTTCTTTATATGGAATTAATTGTGAGTTCATCAGTTCTATCACTTTCTTTTCTTTTATGGTGTATGGGCATTCTTCTGCCCTGGGGTGGTGTTGTCCCCGGCAGTTGGCACATTTGATTGTGGTTCTTTTGCATGTGTCTCGATGTTGGTGCATCTATGTGTGTGTCGACATTAACGGACATAGTGTCCCCAGTGTTGACATTTGGCATAGAACTATGTTTTATTTATGAACGGATCCAGCCTGTGTAGTACCCCAGATGGGCCTAGTTTGACTAGGGGTGGGAGTGGTGTGTCAGATTCCAATACAAGTTTTAAGGTTTTTTGATTCTTGTTATTCCTAAGTCTGGCATACTTCAGGTGCATCTGAAGTTCTAAAAGTCTGGCAATTCTGCTTCTCGTGTTCAATGTTGACGAGTAAAGGGTAGCCAGACTGACGAGCTGTCCGCTTTATATCCGTGGAGCACGGACGTGAAGGAAAACATTCCTTACACCTCACATATTATATACTATCCACACAGAAGGGACGAGAAGAAAAAACACACCATATCTACTATCCACACAAACGTACGCGAACGCATAAAACACACCATATCTAATATCCACAGAGACGGGAAGAGAAGAAAAAAACACACCATATTTACTATCCACACAAACGTACGCGATCGCATAAAACACACCTTATATACTATCCACATAAACGTACGCTAACGCATAAAACACACTCTACGATCCACACAAACGAACGCGAATACATAAAAAACACACACTATACTATCCACACAGAAGGGAAGAGAGGAAAAACACACGCTATATACCATCCACACAAACAAACGCGAACGCATAAAATACACCATATCTTCAATCCACATAAACGTACGCGAAACGAATAAAACACACACACACACACACACACACACACACACACACAAACTCTACTATCCACACAGACGGGAAGAGAGGAAAAACACACACCATATCTATTACCCACATAAACGTACGCGAACGCATAAAACACACCATGTCTACTATCCACACAAACGGGAAGACAAGAAATAAACACGCCATATCTACTAACCACACAAACGTACGCGAACGCATAAAACACCATATCTACTACCCACACAAACAAACTCGCATAAAACACTATATATACTATTCACACAAACGAACTCGAACGCATAAAACATACCATATCTACTATCCACACAAACGTATGCGAAACGCATAAAACACACACACACTCTACTATCCACACAGACGGGAAGAGAGGAAAAACACACACCATATCTACTATCCACACCAACGAACGCGATTGCATAAAACACACCATATCTAATATCCACACAGACGGGAAGAGAAGAAAAAAACACACCATATCTACTATCCACACAAACAAACTCGAACGCATACAACACACCATGATTGAAAGAATTGATTCTCAATTATCGCACCAGTCAAGTGATGAACTTTGGCGTATCGAAAGAAGCCTTGCAGTCTGGACAGGATGGAAATTTTAGAGTGACCACCAACGAACCGCACAAGATTGTATGTTTACCCACACACCAAATCATCAGTCGACCTTTGGAAAAAGTCTATCAAATCGTGTACCAGAAGCGAGTTCGACTTCCCAACCACTTCACTTTACCGTACGGTATCGATATTGGTCAGCGTATAAAACGGGACAACGTCCAACACCGATAGTTCATTGTAACTACCAACACTAAGCGAGAAAGATGAATGCTAACAACAGACCATACCATTCAAGTTCGATGATTCTCAAGTGGAGTGCGATGCTGTACCTTGCGATGGTAGGGATGCCGTACGCTGTGACCTCAGTGATTCAGTACCACATCATGGGAACTTTGCTATGACTACACCTACCATGGAAAGTGATGTTGTGCGTGTCAAACCTGACGGATGCAAAAGCGATGCCACTCATCATCGTACACCTTTTCACTTTACTGGTTTTCATGGCGGACGTCATTATGAAACCAACGAATGTCCAAAACTGAGCAACTCCTGCTGAATTCACCGTACCCTCATCAAAATGAACATGTGAAAGACGAATATTCGTTCCCTGTGCGATTGCCTGAATACTTCGACTTTCAAAGTCGATTCCAAACTTTCCGAGGAAAATGGCCAAAATATCTTGGAGGACCTACCCCCCGAAGAATTAGCTAGAGCCGGATTTATCTACTTGGGCGAAGGGGATAAAGTCAAGTGCTTCAGTTGCGGTGTCACTTCACGAGTGGGAACAGAAAGATTCCGCTTACCTGGAACATGCTTGATGGTCTCCGGATTGTCACTACCTACTTTTAATGGGGCGATCTCATTAACCTCTGGATGGATACTTTACAAGAGAACATTCGTGGCTTGCCTGTGGAGTTGATAGAACGCATTTACCGAGAGCTGGTCAAAATACAAGTGAAACGCAAACTCAGAATCATTTCTCCATTTTTAAACTATGCTCTTTTCCAAAGTAAGCGAAGACTGATTATGGGAGGACACTACTTCAGTCACAAATATAAACGAGGCTATTGGAAAAGACCCAGTAATTCTTGAATGAATACTTTACAAGAGAATATTCGTGGTTTACCTGTGGAGTTGAGAGAACGCATTTACCGAGAGTTGGTGAATATACAAGTGAAACGCAAAGAACAATTGCATCATTTACGTCACCGATGTTTGAACCACTGGTACCTGAATGGTATAAGAGGACTGATTGAGACGAAAATGCTCCAGTGGTCAGACATTAATCAACTACTCCTGGACGATAAGGATTGGATTGTTGTTAGTGATTATTTTTACTACAAGGTAGAGATACTGCAACGAATTCCAGAAGAAGAGTTGGAGGATTACCAAAATCTTTTACACAACGTAAACTTAGTTCAAGAGGAAACTACTGAACTGTGTGTGATGTGCACGTTAGTGACTAAACCATATAGATTCGACACTGGAGTACGATCATCTTCTCTGTGCAGAATGTACACTTATAGCTTCCGAAAAAGAGGGTATAAAAACGCGTAACCATGCCACGACCTTTATCATTCGTGATACAACAGATTCCGTGGAAGAAAATCAATGACAACATTCAGACAGTGGAGGATTACGGACACTTATTACGAGAACTGTGTCCATTGAATTGGGTTCGACGTGTGGTGTGTGTCTTAGTGACTTGCTTTCTGGGATTTGGTTTACCGGCCGATTCCTTGTGGACTCTTTACGAAAAGTGCATACCCCCCCGCCAAAAAAAAATATGAAATTGGTCCCTTTAAATGTACACGAGAGACTCATTCTGTTAAAAGCTTTGCGCTTTCATCTCGATACTTCTAGACCGCAACAGGAAAGACAGATTCGTCGACTTTTAGGCACTGAAGATGTGTACGATGATGTGTGTGTAGCTTGTGACTTACACCCGCACTGGAAAGATGTACGTAACTGGAAACGTTGGGGTTTCGAGCCTTAGACAAAAGAAGTGGCACACTATGCCCAAGATTTGTCATCCTAAAAAATTTAAACGTTCAGTGAAAAAAGCAACTTTTAAACCTGTGTTAGTGACAGTACCAGAAGAAGAAGAACCACTCTCTTCAGGACAGGACAGGACTGTCATTGACAACCCCGAAAGGCCATGTCCCTACGATTCCACATCTTGATCATCAAAAATGTTGTACAGAGACTTGTTTATATTCCACTATGATTGTCTTGTTAGGTCTTTTATTCATGTACTTAACCATTTGGCTTTTATGTATTTTTGTCTTTCGTGTTGTTCACTTTTAAAGATGGCAATAAACGTGTCCTGAAAAAAGTATTAAAACTCTTGTCTTGTCTGTCTTCGTGACAAAAGTGACATTCCTTACAGTACTATGGCTACATCTACTGTCTCTGCTCCCTCTTCCTCCACTTTCAAAGTCATTGACGAACATTTAGATCGTGCTAGTTGGGAGGCCTTGTATCTTCGCCATCCCTTTAACATGCTCATTGCCGGACCTAGCGGTACAGGCAAAACCGAATTTTTCAAACGTTTGTTCGAACATAAACATCATTTGATCGATCGTCCCCCTCAACGAATCGTGTGGTGTTACAAAGAGTGGCAATCGGCGTAAGACTTCTGCGAGAAAGTCAAGGTGATTCCATCGTTTTTGTGGAAGGCATTCCTGGCGAAGACGACGGAATCGTGTCTGACCCCAGTCAAACCCATCTGGTCATCTTCGACGACATGTTAGGAGAAGACGAAGAAAAAATTAAACTGTGGTTCACGCGCAAAGGGCATCATTGTAATGCCAGTGTCATTTACATCACCCAAAATTTGTTTCAACAAAGTAAAGCCCATCGCACCATCAGTCTCAATGCTCATTGCATGGTCTTGTTTAAAAGCCCTAGAGATAAATCGTAAGTGCAAGTATTAGCCAAACAGTTAGGAACTCCTTGGCTGACTCATGCGTGCGACGATGCCACTCAAACTCCACACGCTTATTTTATCGAAGATTTAAAACCCACCACCCCCGATTATTTGCGATTTCGTACCCATCTGTTTCACCACTGGTGCCAAGACGGAGGGCCTGTCGTGTATACGTCCCCGTCGTCGACTTAACAACAACCAAAAAAGTCTATAATAACCTCGGTCACTTTGGGTCTGTCTCTCACATCGTCAACATGACGTCCCTTCAGTCTCATCTTCCCGTCAAATTGATTCGTGCCGTCGCGAAACAAATCCACAAATACGTGCTCGTGTCTTAGAAGCCAGTCCCAAAGAAGTCTTACGATGATTTACGGTGACAGCACGTCAATTACTGCAAGGCATCATTCACATTCCACATCAAACCAAACGTTGTTTTTTTTTTTGACAGAAACAAAGTAGCCTTGACGCAACTGGCCGATCCTCGCGTCGACACTCAAACCAAAAAGCAAATCATTTTGAAACCTGGAGGTAGCGGTTCTCTAGGAGGTGTCATCATTCGCTCCCTCTTAAAATGGAATTCCAAAGTTCTTCCCAAGAAAAAAGGAACTCCCCTACGTACCGAGAAGAAAATGAAAAGGAGCAATGGTGTCAAGACCAGGTCAAAACCACAGAAAAAGAAAAAGAAAAGCCCACAGAAAACAGCTTCTATCCGCAAGAGAGGTACTACCGCCAGGACGCAACCTTACATTAGCAAACCACGACCTGTCGCATCAATGACTGCGTCTCCAGTAGCCTCAGGTACTTCCACTTCTCCGTTGCTGGTGATGCCTGCCAAACCCGATTTGACACGTGTCTTTCCTAACTTGATGAAAAATTGGACACCCGCGTCTCCAAAAATTTCTCCTACAGTGGTGACATCCTCTTCCTCTTTTCCGACAGTGGCCGCTGCTCACAAAGTACCTGCCCCCAAAATCAAAGTCCAAGATAGATCGGGTGTGTTTAAGAGTTTACTGGATTTGTCCAAGCAAGAACTGTCCCGATTGAGTCAGTTGCGAACCCCTCCACGACGTGTGATGTATGCCATGAAAATGATACGACGAGCCGACAATCAGTGGCGACGCATTCCAGTATAAAAAAGAGACCCGAGTTAAACGATAGGGATCAGTGTTTTGTGCTCCTGAACGCCCAAAGATGTCCATCAAAGACATGTACAAAGGCACCATCGTCGTTCTTCTGTCCAAAAAATGAAAAAGGAAGTAGAAAATGACAGTCACATCATCCGATAAAACGCTTAGCCAAACATCAACGTCTGTCCCTGAAAAGTCACTCTCGTCCAAAGAAAAGGAGAAGGCACCAAAGGGGAGGATTTTCTTAATAATGGATAAGTTAGTAGATAATTTCGCCAAAAAGATAGAGAACAAGCTCCAAAAAAATAACATAAAAGGACGCATGTCGAGCCATAGACGTCAGTGTATTTTTGTGCCCCCAAAGATGCCCCCTCATAAAAGTGTACACAACTACCATCGTCGTTCTCCTGTCCAGAAAGGAAACAAAAAGACAGTCTCGTCATCCGAAAAGGCGCTTAGCCAAACATAGACGCCACCTCAGAAAAGACACACTCGTCCAAAGAAAAGGAGAAGCCATCAAAGAGGAGGATTCTTTGACGATTTTGGAAAACAAATTGTCACATTTTTGATGAAGTGATAGTCGAAGAAAATGATAAAAGACCGTGTTGCAAGTCATCGACGTTAGTGTATTTTTGGTGTATGCCCTGCAACCAACCAACCAACCAACACAGATGTCACCCCCCAAAAGACATCCTTCTTCTACCCCAAAGGGAAAGAAAAGGAAAGGACTGCTTCCTCGTTTAGTCAAACATTGGGACATGTTGTCTGTCCTGTCCAAAGCTTCTCCACCCATGCAAAAAAAACTCATTCAAACCGCCTCCAAAGACGTCATCGATACCGTGAGCGAATGTTGTCTGAATGTCTTGAAAGGAACGATACCTTTGTCTAAACACCAGAAAAAATGCTTAGCCAAACATCGACACGTTCTTCACAAAAAAGTCCAAAAGAAAATACCCATTCGTCAAAAGAAAAAGATGTTGGTGCAACGCGGACGATTTTTAGCCCTATTAGGAATTCTTACCAATGTAATAGCGAGACCTATGTTGGGAAATATTTTACCCGCCATAGCTCCAAGATAAAAGGGTCAAGAAGATAAAAGGGACCTCTGGAATCAAAAGATCTCAGACGTGATCCTTGAAATCCAATGGAAGAACGAAACCTGGCTTTAGTGCCTTACAAACGATGGATGGAATACCATCGTTGGAAAGAACAACGGACCCCACATTTACCTTCCAATCCTCATTTGACCGAGATGTCCCACTTACAACACGAATTGCAATCGTTGATGGATCGCAGCGATTTGTCAGAAATGGAAAAATCGCAACGGTACGGTCAATTGTTGCACCAGAAAGCTTTAGACGAAACAGCTCTACCCACTCTGAAAGATTTTAAGACCCTGATGAAAAGTACCACCACCACCACCCCCAGCGGTCAAGACATATGCAGCCCCACGGATGCCTGAGGAAGAAGAAGCACGAGAAGTCTTTCAAACACCGTCAGCAGCTCCCATCCCTAGTAAGATTGCAGCGTCCTTGTTGACCCCTTCCCCTACACCCCAACGAGAAGAACTTAAAGCTTGGGTTAAAAAGATGATGCCCACTCCACCTTCGACAGAAGTCAAAAAGAAAGAAGGGAACCAGAAGTTTAAAATGAAAAGAAGACCAAAGCTATTTCATTACCCGCCACCACCACCACCACCACTACCTTCGACTACTAATCCCGTGGCACATCGGACACGTAAAGCCGTTTCTAAACCACCCCCTCGCCCCATTCAGAGTACCATCAGCGAAGAATGGATCACTTATTAAAAAATGGAGAAGGTGTTAGCCAGCATTTACTACGATCCATCCCATCCTGCAGGTTAAGGAGGAGTTCAGAAATTGAATCGTGCTGCCAAAACTCGACTGAAAAGTGTCCGTTTACCTCAAGTGCAACGATGGTTACAAGAACAAGCCACGTACACCTTACACAAACCCATTTGACGAAAATTTTCTAGAAGTCGCACCCGAGTGGAGGGTACTGATCATCAATGGCAAGCTGATTTAGCCGATGTCTCTCATTTGGTCACCAACAATCGTGGCCTCATATATTTGTTTTGTGTTATCGACGTCTTTTCCAAATTTGCCTGGGTTGTGCCATTGACTTCCAAATCGAGCAGTGAGTCAGTGCGAGCCCTAAAACTAGTGTTGAAAGAAACCGACAAAGGCACCGAATTTCTAAACCAAGTTTTCCAAAATGAATTAAAGAAACGTGACATTCATTTTTTCACCACCGAGAATCCCGAAACCAAAGCCAGCATCGTGGAACGTTTTCAATGCACCTTGAAAGAACGCATGTGGAAATATTTTACGCATCAACACACTCTCAAATACATCGACGTCTTACCGCACCTAGTCCAAGCGTACAACCAATCTTACCATCGGAGCATCGGACGTGCCCCTCAAGAAGTGACTGCCGGCAACGAAGTGACCGTCTTTGAGCGCCTGTTTGGTACGTCCCCGACGGTGACTGCCCCCAAGAAAGGTGGAGTGTTGGCAGCAGGAGATTGGGTGCGCATTGGCAAAACCAAACTCACTTTCGACAAAGATTACTTACCCAACTGGACCACCGAATTGTTTTGTGTCACTGAACGAGTGCGTGGCCATCATCCTCCCGTGTATAAATTGGAAGACATGAACGGGGAAGTGTTAAAAGGAACGTTTTACTTGCCCTAGTTACAACGTGTAATCAAAACAGAAGACGACGTGTACGAGATCGAAAGCATTCTCGATCGAAGAACCCGAAAAGTTGGAAAACGACGTGTCAAAAAAAATCAAAGTACGTTGGAAAGGATATCCTCCCAGTTTTGACTCTTGGATCGACGCTTCGCAAATCATCGACTATAAAAAGAAGTGACCATCATGCCCTTCAACACATCTTCAACCGCTACCACTACAGCAGTGACCAATCCTTCTCCCATTTCTTCTGTGCAAGATCTACAAAAGCAACCCTTGTGGGTGTGGTGTAGAGAACGTGTGCCTAAAACGCAAATCGTCTTTTTCTACCAAATCTTTGTGGTGTATTGTGTCATCGGTGCTGCCATTCCCAATTTGATTTTGCAACAAGGAGACAAACAATTGTGGACCATTTTACTCAGCAGTTGCATCGGTTACCTTCTTCCCAATCCTTCCTTGAAACATTTCTCTAACGGAAACAACAACGGGAGCCTTGCCTCCAACGTCAATCCACCTTCCAACAGTCACCATTCTAACAACAATCCTCTTTTAGACACTCCTCTGACCTGCAGCAACCCCTCGGACACTAGAACTCTGGAATTATCAATAACCAATTTTACTTGACGTTACCCAGTGACAGTTCCATGGAGGTGTTACCCCACAATACCTTATGCTGTTTCACGGCCAAACTACCTCAGGCCATCCAATTGCATTACGAAGTCCATTGGGAAGTGACTTTGGTGGAAATGATTCACCCTACACAAATCAAAAACATCGTTGAAAATCAAAACACTTTTACGGTGGATGTTATTGACCCGCAAGGGCAACAAATCTTGGATTAACGCACCACTATAAGTGACTCTATGAAAACACAAGACCCCAAAACTAATCGCTCCTCTTATCGATTGAAAATTCTCCCAGGCTATCATTTTAGTGGTCAACATTTGGTGAACACGATTGCTACCAAATTCAATACCGTGTTTGGCAAAGCCTTGGAAAGCCAGTGTCACTATATAATACTACAAATAGCTCGTCGCCTAATGATCAAATTTTCAGAGGACAAAGTATTGGCCTTTACATTTTGTCCTGAATTGTATGACTTTTGGGTGGAAAACTTAAGTTGATCAAGATTAAAAACGAAATACCAGCCGTTACTGGCAACTTGGATTTTGAGAAATATTTTCGATTCCCTGTAGAAATGAACCAAGGACTAAATTTGATCTTTGTGTACTCCGATGTGGTGGATTACAACGTGGTGGGACACACCTCCGTACCGTTACTGCGTGTCATTCCTTTCAAAGTGGATTCTGCCACTAACGCTGACGAGGTAGGTGGAAACATCTATCACGTTTACCGCGAATTTGTACATCCTCACTATCTGCCCGTCAGTAAGTCTTATTTCGACACTGTCAACATTACCATAAAAGGAGATCTGGGATAAAATATTGCATTCACCAAAGGGAAAGTCACAGTGAAACTCAATTTTCGAAAACGATTACTCTAACCCCTTGTCAGTCATGTATCCTGTGTACCAAGGAGTCGCTCGACAACGAGGACATGGTTTAGGAGACATGCTGAAATCGGCCTTTCGTACAGTGGCCACCGTTTTGAAACCGATGGTGACACGGGGATTGCACGCCTTGAAAGATGCCTCGTTGACGCAAGGTAAAGAATTTCTCCAAAATGTCATCATTGACAAACAAAGCCCCAAAGAAGCTTTCTTGAGAGCAGGCAAAAATGTTTTGCTTCAAACGGGCAAAGACATTTTGGGCCGACGAGAAACTCCTATAAATGCCCGGACGCTGCCGAGTCAGGCATTCCTGCTTCCCTGACACCACAGCAAGGACAAGGCAGAAAAGACGACGAAAACAGAGGACTTTACACCTCCAGAGCTAGAAAGACTAAGAAAAGAAAAACCGTCCGAGACTTAGACGTTTTTGATTATTAAAAAATCACAGAGAGAAAGAAAGAAAATGATACACCGAGTCTTGCGCCTGTTCCAAGTCGGAACTGGATCTGTTTGCCATGCCACCCACCATGATGACGATGCAAGAATCCCAATGAGTCTCCTCTTTGACGGACTCAGCTCCCATCGAGTTTGAAATCAAAGGGCAACTCGAAGATTACATCGATCTGAATAGCAGTTACTTGTATCTGAAACTCAAAATGATCAAAACGGACAACATCAATCAGGGAGCCGATGCTAGAGTTGCTCCCGTCAACAATTTCATGCATTCCTTGTTCAGCGAAGTGGACTTGTACTTGAATAACAAACTGGTCATCAGTAGCATGGATACTTACCCTTACCGAGAATACCTGGAAAATCTCTTGACGTACGGAAAAGAGGCCAAGAACACTCATCTGGATGCTTGCGTGGTATGGAAACCTAACACCGCAGATGAGGACACGTTTAACGAAACAGCCCTGACAGCAGATGACAATCCTCACAATGTGGGCTTTGACGACCGTCGAAAGAAAATCCTGCAAGGACGTAGTTTAGAACTGATGGATCGTTTGCATTTAGACATGTGGTTGCAAGACAAGTATTTGCCCAACGGAGTGGATATTCGCCTGAGACTAAATCTCAGCAGTGTCGCTTTCCATTTGATGGCTCATGCCACCAAGTACAAAACCATCATCCAAGAAACAAGACTTTACGTGCGCTGCGTAGAAGTGCTACCTAAAGCGGGAAACGACATCAGTCACACATTGAGCAGATCGACCGCCAAGTATCCGATACGACGCGTAGAAGTGAAAACTTTCACCATTGCTGCTGGACTCGAAGGTCATCTGTTCCAAGGACAGTTACCCAAACGTTTAAACGTTGGCATCGCCAACAATGCAGCCCTCAACGGAGCCCACGATCAAAATCCTTTCCAGTTTAATCACTACAGAGTGTCCAAGATCGAAGTGAGTCGTGATTTCAAGACCTTGTGTACCAGACCCTTCGAACCTAACTTTACCCAGAAGAATTACTTGAGATCGAACTTGTCCCTGTACGTAGCTATCGGACAGCTAGGAAGCAACACCAGTCACGGCATTACGTACGAAGATTATGCAGGAGGCTACACTTTGTGGGCCTTTGATTTCACTCCAGACCAAGGCAGCGACGAGGGACATTTCCACAGTATAAAATCCGGTCAACTACGTGTGGAACTTCAGTTTGCAGAAGCTCTCGCCGAGACGGTCAACGTCATCCTGTATGCCGAATTCGATAATACCATAGAAATCAACAGTTTGCGAGAAGTCATTCTAGACTATTAGAAACTATGGAAGACTCTTACCCCTCAATGAACGGTAGAGAATCTTTGGAAATGGAATGGGAGGATGCCGTGAAAGCAGAACCCAAAGACAAATACAAAGAGGACATAGTGGTCACGTCCATATGGCCAGAACAAGAACAACATTTAGTGTCCTGTTTTGCCAAACACCTGGCGGATAAAATTACGGAATTGACCAAGAAAGATTGCTATGGATGTCAAAACGATCATCCCAGTCAAATTCAACACCATAAATGTCTGATAATGAGCCAAGAAGAAAAATTGGACGAGCATCTGGGCGATGCTTGGAGTCTCATCTCGGAAGAAGCAGTGTTGCATGAGTGGTATAAAGGCTTGCGTGATCATTCCTGCCCTCCACTGACGACTTTAGAGATCTATCGCATCGAAGCTCTCTTAGCCCAGAGTGCGGAGACGAAGCAAAGAAACGGTTACTTGTCAGAGATTTTCAAACAAAAAGTCAGAATTGAACTGATGATTTATCATTACTTGTGAAAAAAAAAATGGATTCCTGGGAACTTTATTATCTTTTGAACAACAGTTCGTATACTTCTTCTTGGAATCCTGTGGTGTGCGCTAGAGATGAACAATCTCATCGCAAACCTCAAGACCATCAAGCTTATGTCATCAACACGGACGACAGTCATCTCCCAGGAACTCACTGGGTAGCCGTCTACTTCCCTAAAGAGGATTGTGTGGGGTATTTTGATTCGTATGGATTACCCCCTTTGGAAGACGGCATCATCGACTTTATGAGACGAAATGCCCAGACGACACGATTCAATAATTTGAAATTACAAGGCACAGATTCCATGGTCTGTGGACAATACTGTATGTATTTTCTTCATCAACGCAGTCTTGAATATTCTTTAGAACATTTAGTGACTTATTTTGATCGTAACTCTTCTAGAAACGATGAGAAAGTAGATCGATGGTTTTGTGACCATTATGGCTATCTTTTGTCTTTAGCTAGGAAACGTAGTGTACATCAATGGCCCAATGACTTCCGTCAGTGGAAATCTAACATGATTTCACAACGTTGTCAACTTTGTCAGAAAAGTTTGTTTGATGTTATTGTTAATTGTTAGTGGTTAGTTGTTTGTTTGAATAAAAAATGTTGTGTTTTGAAAAAAAATGTCTGTCGTTTATTTTCAAAAAACACCGTGAATATATCTCTTTTACTTCTCTCTATTCCTCACCATGACATTAGCTATCATAGTGTTCCGACCCAACAAAAACCCAGTAGGGGTGTTTTCTATCGCGTCCGCGTTTGAACCATATAAAGCGAGGCAGTCTCCAGTCTGGCCATACCCTACTCACTATCTTATTAAGTTACATTAATAACTCCATTGTGTAAATTTGGCGCGAATATCAAGAAACAGGTGCAAGGTACTGTACTATCTTTACCTGGGAAGAGTCCTCATACGTTTAACAAGCACTAGTAAACCGCTGTGAGATTCTGTTCTAAAAGATATCTGTACGAACACCATTTTTCATTTCATTAATCTAAAAGCTAATCTTAAAGTTAACCCAAACATTTTGGCGCGAAATCCCTGAAACAGGTGCTAGGGCACAAACTAGCATATACCTGGGCAGACTACTTATAAGTACTCAAGGACGCTAGATTACCTCTGTAAGATTGTCTGCTAAAGGATTTTTTTTATCAACGCCACACCTTAACCATTTTTTTACAGTTATTTTCTTCTGCTCTCAACATCATAAACAATTTATTCAGATAGCTAAACCACAAAATACAAAACAACCTAGAAACCTAAGAAGAACCGTAAAGTAGATCCAAATTCAAATATCAAATATGTCACAGGTAAATGGAATCAACAAAGCAGCAATGAATAAAAGGAGATATCTAGCCAGGAGGCTTAACTCACTAAGTTCTCTGGGCCAACAATTTTAGGACTTTAATCAGAAAACTCAAACTCAGGGATCCATTAACCCTCCCCCCCCAAAAAAAAACATAGCCGTACTAAACTGCAGTAGTGACCCTACCGCTAAGCAGCTAGTAGAAACACCACTAAACTACAGGACTCGCTCACCTGCAAGCGCAAACAAATCAACTCAAGCCGAGTTAAACGAAGACTCGCCGGTCACTTTCAAGGACCCAAATAAAACATACGAAGCTGAATTACTCGACGACACAATCCCCATGGAATACCATAGCCAACTTGTAGTAACACCTCCTAACATCAAAACTTACTCCCCTGCTAGCTTACACTTAATTCAACAATTAGAACTAAGCGCGGACTCACCGGTCCCTTTCAAAGACCCAAATAAATCATATGAAAAAGAAATCCTTGACGACACACTACCCATGGATCGCGAAGAAACTATAAACCAGCAACTCCTCACTCCACTAGGACTAACACCCTCCAAAAAACCAATTTCCATCCAGATTGCTCCACAAATCAATCAGAAAACAAACTTAACACATTCCCAACAAAATTCAACACAACAAATTAACCCAACATGGGTTCAACAAAATAAACAAGAAATAAACAACACCTCAGAACAACCAAAATGAACAAAAAGCAAAATTCCATTACTGCCAAACTCCAGGGCCTTCCAATACCTCAATAAACATCACAAATAACAACTCCTTCAAGAAAAACAAAACTAAGGAAAACAATACAACAAGCAGGAACACACCCACAGATCTCAAAGAATACGAAGGGAAAGGCAAACTACCAATGAAACCAAAACATTCAACAACCAAAAACGACAGCCAAAAAGTAAATCAGGAAGCCCCCAACAATCAAAACAACCACCACAAAATCAAAACCAAATTCCACTCACTGGAACACACCTTTTATATATAAACAGTAACTCCAGTCAACTGCTTAACTTAAGCATGAACAGCATTATAGGAGCACTCCTTAAAATTCACCAAGGTCAGTTCAATTGGATCCGACCTAACATCAGATATCTAATTGTCCAATATAACACACTAAACCAAGTAGCAAAATACATGGAAGTTGAGAATATATGCCACATAAAAGTCAAAGTAGAAAGGCATAACTCAATCAAAAAGGTTCAGTACAAAACAAGCAACCCTCCCGCTCAAAACACAAATAAAACTGCAACAAAACCAGTAAGAGCAACCACAACCGAAAACTCAAAAGGCACTACCACTACAACTACTCCCCAGCCCACTTCATTCAAATCAGTACTAAAACTGACAGGGCTTAACAAAGGAATGGGTATAAATATACTAACCAAAAAACAACGAGAAAATGGGACCACCATAGACAAAGCCTATAAAATCAAAAACCACCAAAATATTGAAACAAACGTAGTGATTCTAGAATCCAAAACACCCCTACAACCGCTGGTACGACTAGGCCCTTATGGAAAACACTACCGGCTAGAAAAATACATTAACAAACCCAGATTTTGCAGTAACTGCCAACATTGGGGCCACTATGCGCATAAATGTCGCTACCCCACAAAATGTGAACACTGCGGGGGACAACATAAGGGGAAATGTAATAGAACAAATGCGCTAACTGCCAAGGACAACACCTACCAAGATCAACGGAATGTCAATACACCATTGAAGAAAAACAAACAATAGAAATAATGAACACAAAACAACTCCCATACCAAGTAGCCAAGAAAATTACAAAGACAACCAAAAACACCAATACCACACGCAACTCAGTAACCCCCCCCCCCGCCAAAAAAAAACAAAATTCTAGAAATGAGGAAATTAACTCAGACTGCAAATTGGATCTTACCCCAGATAAATAAATAAAAAGAAACACAGGAAGCAAACAGCAGCCCCCAGAACAGAAAAATCCAAACTAACGTCAAAAAACCAGAAACTAAGGAAACGAAGAATCACGACCAATCAATCATTAACAATGCAAAAAAGTTCAGCCCACCTGTAGATAATATAATAATATCTCCCACGCTACCAGTGATACAAGAACTAGGGAGAAGATCAAATTGGCTATACAATATATAAAATCCTCCCAGAAAACATAACAAAAGCTATACTTAAACTATTGAATATGATCTGGTCCAACGGAAAAAATACCAAATAAATGGAAACAAGCCATTGTAATCCCGATCCCTAAACCTGGTAAAGACTCGAATAACATTAACTCATATAGACCCATCTCCCTTACGAACAACATCTGTAAAATCATGGAAACTATCATCACCAAACGATTAAAATACCATATGGAAAGTAATTCACTATTCTCTGAAAACCAGTGCGGGTTCAGAAACAATAGGTCCACTACTTACCAACTAATTAGACTTGAAGCAGCCATCAAATTAGCATTTAGCAGTAAACTAAAATGTGATAGAAATCTAGTTGCAGTCTTCCTCGACTTGGAAAAGGCGTTCGACCTAGTTTGGACCAAAGGCCTCATAGCAAAACTAAATAATTACGGGATAACTGGCCACATTTTCAACTGGATAGAAAACTTTCTAACAGGTCGGAAAATTATCACCAGAGTGAGAGAAGCCTACTCTGAATCACACCCACTGGAAAAACCACGCAAGGGAGTGTGCTCAGCCCCACTCTATTTAATATCATGATAAATGATCTAGACCAGAACTTAACTTCCACTAAAGTAGATATATCGCAATTCGCTGATGCTAGCGGTATTTGGAGATCAGGCAACCCCGCAACCCATCAAACTATAGACGACATCCAACAGAGCCTAAAAAAAGTAGGGAGATGGACTGATGAATGGGGTTTCAAAATTTCCCATGAAAAATCTGTAGCAATAATATTGCACCCAAAACGAAAGAACAATCTAAAATACCCAACGCTGTACATACAAAACAACCCCATCAAATATGTTAAGACAGTTAGATTCCTGGGTATGTACGTTGATGAACATCTAAGTTGGAGCCAACATATAAAAAACCTTATAAATAGCTGTAATAAAGACCTAAACCTAATGAGAAATCTTAAAGGAACAACATGGGAATCCAATCAAGAAACATTAATAACTTTATACAGAGCCATAAGGTCAAAGCTGGATTACGAATGTCAAGTATATAACTCAGCCAATCACCAGTTACTCAAAGAACTGGTTTCAATCCAAAGAAAAGCTCTAACCGTCTGCACAATCACCCTCCCATCAACATCACTTGACGAACTTCAAATACTAACAGGAGAGCTACCACTGCAATTAAGACGACATGAGCTTATATTAAGATATGCAGCAAGGGTAACTATTCACCCAAACTCACACCCAACTAGAATAGCAATTGAAAAGTGCAACAAACCGTTTAGCCGAAAACTAGTCCCTAACATCCCAGGAGGGAAACTTATTCATGAACTTGGAAAACAACTGCCAATCCATGACTATCAAGCCAAACAACTAGAATACCCTGATCATGCCCCCTGGACAACTCCTAAACCGGACATTAACACCAAAGCAACCAAATACGGGAATAAACTTGACCAAGAACACCAACTTAAAACATCTATAACAATGGATATACTTGACTCTACTCCAGTTTTGTAAAAATCTACACCGATGGGTCAAAAACATCAGAGCCACCCAGGACAGCAGCGGCCGCAGTAATTCCAGAACGTAGTATTCAAATTGGAGCCAGGCTACCGAATTTCTGCTCCATATATACAGCAGAATTCCTGGCCATTGTGGACGCTCTGAAATGGGTTAAAATCAATAACATTAAAAAATCTGTAATAATAAGTGACTCGCTTAGTGTCATCACATCCATAAAATCTAACAACACCAAATCAAGAGAAATTTTTCTAAGAAAAGCCTACGCACTACTAAAAGAACTTAACAGTACGTAGAATTCATGTGGATTCCATCCCACATAGGTATCTTAGGAAATGTAACAGCTGATTGGACAGCCAAACTAAGATTAGAAGACCCTAGTCCCACTCCAATAAAATACGGCGTAAATGAAATACATAGTATTATTAGAACACACATCAATCACAAATGGCAAGAACAGTAGAATCAAAGCACCAAAGGGCGGACACTTTACGCCGTCCTAAGCGAAATAGACAGGGCAATTAAACCCCCAAAGATAAATACTTCAGATCAAAAACTAATAAACATAATATACATCGGAAAAACCAAACTAGCAAATAGTTTCGGAAAATACATTGGACCAAAACCATCCAACATTAACTGCTACCACTGTAAAACACCAGAAGATTTACATCATATATTCAATATCTGCCATAAATACAAACAAGAAAGATCTATATTCAACCTTGCGCAAAACAAAATTGGATCCCCAAATACATACCCAGAATTTTTAGGGAAAAAAAAATTCCAAATATCATAACTACTTACCAAAATATCATAAAGTTTATCAATAATGTAGGGCTCGCAATAAAATTTAAAATCTCAAAAACCCTAAACAAAGTTAAAATAAATAATAGGAATTAACCAACCTGCTTTGGACGGGTGTCTTTGAAATGTCGGCTCGGGACCTGATTATTCAGCAAAGATATCTGTCACACGCAAGGCCGCCACCACCCAACCCAAAAATTTAACATAAACGATCAAACATAATGGCTCAGCCCAATAGACGGATGTCCTCGAAATGTCACCTTGGGACCTGTTTACACAGCACTGACATCCGTCTCTCTAAAACAAAAATAATAGAACTAAATCAGGTCCAACATACTCAGTTCCGCAACACACTCTCCATCAAACGTCCTCCACAAATTAGCAATCAGGAACCACTAATCAAAGCAAAAATAAATTACAGGAAATAGCCAACCTGTTGTGGGCGGATGTCTTTGAAATGTCGATTCGAGACCTGATTATTCAGCAAAGATATTTGTTCACACACAGGGCCGCCACCACCCAACCCAAAATATAATAGATATAACATAATTGCTCAGTCCAGTAGACGGATGTCCTTGAAATGTCACCTTGGGACCTGTTTACACAGCACCGACATTTGTCTCTCTAAATTAAATAAATAAGTAAACCAAAAGTAATTATTTAAAAGCCATTCCATTATGTCCATTCCATAAAACGTCCTCCACAAATTAACAACCAGTTATCACTACACAAAGTAAAAACAAAAAGTAGGAATTGGCCAACCTGCAGTGGGCAGACGTCTTTGAAAAGTCGTTTCGGGACCTGATTATTCAGCAAATCTGTCTGTCACACACAGGGCCGCCACCATCCTACCCAAAAAACTCAATCAAACATAATAGCTCAGCCCAACAGACGGGTGTCCGTGAAATGTCACCTTGGGACCTGTTTACACAGCACTGATACCTGTCTCCCCAAATAAATAAGTAAATTAACGAGCAACTAAAGCCATTCCATTTTATCCTCTACATAAAACGTCCTCCACAAATTAACAATCATTTATCTTTGTTCTTAAAAAAAAAAATTCTTTCCTTTTCCCCTCCCTCCCTCTTTACTCAAACTAACCCTATGTAACTAATACACATGTTAATCCTAACAAACCTACCCTACTCAACCAAAGATGACAGCCATTCCAATATGAGTTCATAGTGACCCCAAACCTAGTCATTATAAGGTGGTCCGAACAACAGGACCATCGGGGCCCACCGCACAAAGTGGCTACGTAAACATAAATTAGAAACAACATTAGGGCCCCAAATAGACATATATAAGATGGTCAAAACCCTATGATCATCAGGCCCCGCCGCACAAGGCGGCAAATAACTACTTTACGTATATATTCGGTCCCAATATCACATGTTAGCTACCCATAAGACCGATATGCCCCATAAATGATAAAGCATGTTATACCAGACCCTAAAAACAACAGCTGATATAAGGTGGTCTAAGCCCAGGACCATCAGGGCCAGTCACACAAGGTGACAAATAATAAAATAAATAGCATACAAATGGCTGTCGTCTAAGGCACCTGCTTAATATTAACTATTGCAAAACAGCACAGAGTATATTCCAAATTTCAGAAATTATGAAGAACTTTTCAGCCAAATCCATAATTAAATTATCCAAATTCAAAACACGTGTATGACGCAAAATTTAGGCCAGCACCCAGGATTCAACGAGTGCCTTCCTGCCCTTCTTCCTCCCTTGCCTCGACCGGACATCAAATTAACAGCGTGCAATGCACGCATAAATATCATACCTAAAACACATGAGTGCGTGCTGGAACGACTCCCACTCATTACTCAGTTTGGTAGAAGCAGACTGCAAACATGAGTAGGTGTTGGGTTAATTTCCCACTCATGATAGCCTTACATTCAGGTAGCTTAGAACCCATAGTTCTGCAACCTGATGGCTAAATTTAACAGCACTCCTTGAGTGCATAAACGCCTGGGGGATGTGGCTCTAATTCCTTTCCCCAGGAATAATTTATCATCCTGCTATACAGGAATAAACCAGTGGTACATGTACAATTGTACGAACACCACTTAAATTCAATATCATCATCATCATCAGTCTGGCCATCCATGGTTGACTCGTCCATCTATGAACATGCCTTCCAGACTAGCCAAGCTGAACGAAGCTTACGTGAATTTACATCGTGTCAGGCTCAACCTGATACCAAAGTCTGAAGAGATAGAGAATGTC
Organism: Megalonaias nervosa; assembly: GCA_016617855.1. Taxonomy (NCBI): domain Eukaryota; kingdom Metazoa; phylum Mollusca; class Bivalvia; order Unionida; family Unionidae; genus Megalonaias; species Megalonaias nervosa. The sequence continues at coordinate 78,382 of JAECUM010014430.1, forward strand.
AGGATATTAACAATAGCCCAAGACCTGGTAAAGGAGGCCTTCAGAGAAGAAATCAAGAAAGAACAAGAAGAATGGACAGAGAAGTGCAGACTTCAGAAGCTGCAAAGAGAACAGCAGCAGCAGCAACAGCAGGAACCAGATAGAGGTTTTGTCGACTGCCGAGTAGACACCAAGGAGTTCTCCTTCTCTTTCCGCAGAAGCAGACCGTATCGTGTAGGAAAGCCTGACGCCAAACGAGAACGCAATCTTAGACAATAAAAGATTGCCATCACTCCCCGTCAACAAAAACAGCCCTTTTCAGGGCTACCCAATACTCTCGAAGAGACATACTAATTCAATTGCCAAAACAAATTGTGTGTTTATGTTAAAAAATAGAAGCGTGTCTATAAGCAATTCGTTTCTTTTGTCAGTAAAAATCGACACTTCGTTTCTCTGTCTTGTCGAATAGTGTATGTCTGTGTTTATAAGTAAAAAAAGTCAACGTGAGTGTTTCTTTTAGGTCCGCGCGTTTGATGTGATGGTAAGTTTTGGTGCCAGGGGATGTTTACCTTCACGTCCGTGCTCCACGGATATAAAGCGGAGCGTTCGTCAGTCTGGCTACCCTTTACTCGTCAACATTGAACATGAGAAGCAGAATTGCCAAACTTTTAGAACTTCAGATGCACCTGAAGTATGCCAGGCGCATCCTGGACGAGCTGGCCATGGAGGCCATTGCAGAAGCAGCCCGGGTGGAAGAAGAGGAGGAAAAAAAGAGGAAACAAGAGGAGAAGGAAAAGAAGAGAGGGATCCTGCCTCACCTCATGCTAAGACCTCTGGGTGAGGTCAAGCCTGAGGTGAGGACACCAACGCCTCAACAGCCACCACTTCCACAACAAAGACTGCCACAGCCTCTGCCACCAGTATCACCAGTACCAAGAGTCGCTGTCCCACAGACAGAAAGCTGGGAGGAGGAGGCAATGGAGGAGTCGGAGAGACAGCGACAAGAGTGGGAGCCGCAGAGACCTCATCCTCTGGTGTGGCATAGAAGAAGAAGACAGAGGGAACAACAAGTGTTCACTATCCCACAAACAGAGGAGTGGGATAGTGAAGCCACTCAACCTCCCTCTGCACTCCAAAGAGAAAGATTGAACTGGGAGCAGGACTGGAGCAGACGTTGTATCTGTGGAGCCAGACCTGGGAGGTGCCACCATTAGCCAGGTGTATCTGAAGTTTAAAAAGAAAAAGAGCCCTTCTCAGGGCTAATCAGATCTATAGAAAAGAGACACTATTCAGGTTGCCAATTTGTGTGAACGTAGAGTAGTGTGACTATAAACACTCAATCGTTTACTGGTGTGTGTGTGTGTGTGTGTGTGTGTGTGTGTGTGTGTGTGTGTGTGTGTGTGTGTGTGTGTGTGTGTGTGTGTCGTGCGTGTTTTTGCGTTCGCGTACGTTTGTGTGGATAGTATATATGGTGTGTTTTTTCTTCTCTTCCCGTCTATGTGGATAGTGTAGTGTGTGTTTTATGCGTTCGTGTACGTTTGTGTGGATAGTATATATGGTGTGTTTAATGCGTTCGCGCACGTTTGTGTGGATAGTAGATATGGTGTGTTTTTTTCTTCTCTTCCCTTCTGTGTGGATAGTATATTATATGTGAAGTGAGTGTAAGGAATGTTTTCCTTCACATCCATGCTCCACGGATATAAAGCGGAGCGCTCGTCAGTCTGGATACCGCGCTGACTAGTCAACACCTTTCGAAATGAACGTGTTTAACGAGTTAAAACACAGTTGGTACTGGATGGTGGATGGAGCCTATGTAGTGGAAAGGCTTCAACAGGAATGGAGGTTTCCAGGTAGCCTAGACTATGCGAACAGCCTGAAAGTAGCCAGGGATCAAGTGCTAGGCATGACAGAAGAGCAAATTGAGAAGTTAAGAAGTTTCATCCAACCTAAATATGTAAGAGTAGGCACCTTGAAGGAGGCCCTTGATGTTGTCATCAGAGTGGGGTGCTTTTTGGAAGATATATTCAATTTGATAGAGTGGTCTTTTGTCAAATGGGGCTTAGACCAGCTGAAGAAAGCCTAAGACATGATGAGAAACGTGATGGAAGAAGAGGTAAAGACGATCAAAGAGACCTGGGCAAAAGAGAGAAAGGACAAAGAAAACAAAAAGAAGAAAGAGTAGTTTGATAGACTGAATAATAATTGGATAAAGGTGCAGGAAAAATTTAGATCAATGGGATATCCTGACTGTATTAAAGAGGATGAAAATAAGAAGAAAGGAATCATTGGTAAACTGAGGAACTGACGGAAGAAGTGGAGAAAATAGAAGAAGAAGAACCAAAGGCCCTTTTCAGGGCCACTTCATATACCTCGAAAAGATTTACTCTTTCTTCCCTATATGTTATATATGTGTTATATATATATATATATATATATATATATATATATATATATATATATATATATATATATATATATATATATATATATATATATATATATATATATATATATGTCTCTGTCTCTATTGTATTTGTCCCTACCTAGGGTAACCGCGCGTATTCAGGTCAGCCACTTGCAACATTGTTGCTAGTGTCCAATACCGTGACGTCACCCTACCTGTTCCATTCTTATTGTCTCTATATAGTCCCAATATTTTTTTGTCTCTATATAGTCCCAACCTTTTGCATCTATAAACTTTGTCTCCATATTGTCCGGGGTGGGTGGGTCTGTAATATATTTTCCATTGTCTCCAAAGTATCCCCTTACACTACTGATGTTTAGAGAAACTGGGGTCATGCATTCATGCTCAACAAGGTGAAAGCAAGTATACAAATTACAAAATCAAGACATGCCTCCATTGTGTATAATCTGCAGGAATAAGGATGAGATAGTCATTGATCTGCTCAGTGAATTTGTCTAACTACCCAAATGTGTGACTACAGAAATCTGAGTCTGTCTAGCCATCCAATTGTGAGTACAGAGATCTGATTGTGTCCAGCCATCTGTTATAAGTCTATGCTCTTAAAATAAGCAACAGAAAAGAGTGAAGACAACAAGCTTTGTAAAATTTAACAAGTAATTTATTTCCTTAGAATACAAAGTGAAAAATAGGAAAATAGAACTTACGGTATTGCGAATTAAATCCAAAACTAATCCAAGAATTAAAGACACAAGTCCTAGTAATTAAAAAAAATCCTGAATAAAACTCAGTTCAAGTCCCGAAGAGATATAAAATTGAAGGCGATGACGTGTCTGTTATGGCCTGCGTCGTACTGATTTGTCAACAGTCTCTTGTTGAATCACAGAAATATTATTCCAGGCTTGAATTCAGTATAAATTCCAATGAATGTCTTTATCCAAGAATTTTATCAGAGCATTTTTTGTATTTCCAGAGAAAATAATCACTTGAATTCAATAATTTGAAGAAAATAAAATTCAGCCCAAACTGGACACAACATAATACAACTTAAAGTGCCAGATGTTAAAGCATGACTGGTAAAATCTTGACAGTCACAAGATAATATAGTTCTCTGTTTTACCTCAGGTCACAAATTAGCATTTTCTAAAAATAACCATTACCTAATGGAAAATAACTTTCCAGAACGATCTTTGTTTACTTACAACACAATAACCTATTAAATTCATTTGGGGATCTCCAAAACCCTGACCCTGATCAACATGTTTACGCCTTCTTGTTTACTTGAATAATAATTTGGTCCATGAGCTTAAACCCATAGAGAATAATGAAGCTATTATTAGTTGTTTACATAAATGAAATAACAAAAATTTTTAAAAAGTTAATCAGGTCAGACAGAACTGAACTCGATTTTGGACAAGGTCAAGTCCAGCAAACAATGTTACATTACAATAACATGTAGTGAAATAAAAAAATTTAAAACTAACAGACAAACAATTAAATTAAATATACATAACACATCCAATTATGAGTACAGAAAATGACTGTTATCTAGCCATCACACGGTGAATACAGAAATCTGATTGTGTCTAGCCATCCGATTGTGTGTACAGAAATCTGAGTCTGTCTAGCCACCCACTTATGGGTACAGAAATCTCTGCCTAACCATCACATTGTGATTACAGATATCAATACAACGAGGTAACCCTTGCTGGTCACTTCTGCAATCTAAGAATTATGGACTTAATACACAAGCTAGTAGAACGATCATAAGGCAAAAAATGTTTGAGAATGGCAAAGCCAATGTCCTGTGAGATTTTAAAATCCAGACGGACCATCGCATGGAGGCCAGAAATAGCTCTGGCTGACAAGGAGCAGTACTTGACTTAAATTATAGACGCGACAGAGTGATGTCAGATCAGTAGCAAGAAAATACTATACTGTAACCCTGGCCAGAGACGTTAGAAGGGTATAGACAAAGTATGTATGTATGTATGTATGTATGTATGTATGTATGTATGTATAGAATTTTACAACACCTCGTCACAATAGTGATTATATGATGCCACCTAAAGTTAAATATTCACAAAATTGCTAAAATACTTTAGTATGACTGCGACTGAGATTGTACCGTTCTTTTGGTAGCCGTCAAAGTGATTTGCAATTTAGAAGACTGCCTGAAGAAAAAACTAGGAATAGCACTAAAGGTAGAAAATGTAAAGAACACAACGAATCTCATTATTTCACTAATATAAAATTTTACGCTCCTTTCTTAGTTTTCTTTTACTTTCTTTTGATTTGATGGTGGCGTAAAGTACGTAAACATTTCTAATCATCTTTGTCATAACTGGAAGGAAAGCAGTTGTCATGACCCGAGTCGTCTCTGTCTTGTTTCCATTCGACTCGCTAATTAGGCAAAATAATTGTAAGTCTTGTTGTTTTAGATATACGTATCTGCTCTTTATTTGCTTATTTAGAACTTTTTGTTCCTGGTCCTTTTTTTTGTACACAAGAAAATGTTAAACTCGCCATACGTTATCAGTAGCTACGAACTTGCTGTGCATTCACCTCCGTCTCATATATTGACAATTCAGATTGTCAGATGTTGACAATAAGCGTTAAACAGAACATACGTCATTAAGAGCTACAATCTTGATGGGCTTTAACTTTTTCCTCAAATCTTGATAATTCGAACATCATTCCCAACCTTTCTCATTTACATAAAAATTCGTTTAAATTATGGCATTTTCTAAACCTTTCACTATTTAAGGAAAACGTATTTTTATATTATTCCTTGTTGTTCCAACTCCAGTAAGTTAAGGAAGATATATGTAGACGATCAATATCGTCCCTCTATTATTTATTTATTTATTTAGTTAGTTAGTTAGTTAACTAGTTAGTTGGTTAGTTAGTTAGTTAGCTAATTTTTATAATTTATATTCACTATTTGTTTCAAATTATTTCGGGGTGTTAAAAGTAGGCTTACATTTGCAGTAGTTTTCATCCATATTAAATGTATCGTTCTGTAATAGGTCGATATGCAGGTAAGTAACGAGTTGGTTACATCGATGGATGGAGGAACGCACAGACAAAAATTTGTATGGGTAGATGTTCAGATAGATAACTAGATAGATAGATTGATAGATAGGGTATCTGAAATGCAGTGAAGAATTGTTCTGAGAAGTTTATTTAAATTCAACTGAGTAAACGTTATCCAACCTGTCACAGGCGAGCTACCCCGATCCATTCCCAGACTCATCAGTTTGATGGATGAACTTTTCTTGTTTCCAGCAATGATTTGCAAAACTTCACTTTCTGATCCCCCGCTGCCATGATATATAACTGTAAATATTAATAATGTGAAAGTAGGGTGTAAATTATGCATTATATATGAATTAATACCATCCTGTGAAATAGAAATCTGCGTTTCCGTTCATCCAAGTCTTGCGATTAAATGACGCTATGATAGTGTAATCTGCAAAAGGTCCTTCTTACCAAGCGAATCCAACACTCGCGTGAATTCTGCTAGAAGTCGCTTATTTCCTCTTATTTCCAAGGACTTCTCGACAACAACCGCTGTCTACTGGAAGTTCCAACAACGCGCCAAGATTATAAATAATTTTCATCCAGTCAATGAATGACCACAAATATCACAACTTCTCATTTGCATCAAAACTTCACAATTACATGGCAACCTCACAACTGTATGGTTTCTCCTTGTTATATTTCCGGAACGTAGCGCCAGTACATAAATATCATAAAATACAAATCACCACTTCATCATCGATTACAGGGAACTATCTTCCTACTCTATCGCTGGGTCAGTCGAATCATGATTTATGAACCTGATTTCACCTATATCACTCCACCATAGTTATCATCATAGAAACAATACAAGGCGTCTCCGGATAATGGAACAGTCCCTTCTACATTATTCCATCGTACAAAATATCAGTCCGTATCACACATATTTTACAGAGAGATACAAAATCAATCAACACCTTTAGATTTACATGGGAACTACTTGGCTAAAGGCCCACTTATCCAGCTCCGACCTGAACACATTACGAAACTGAACCATGGCATCATGAAATCTCAAAAACACTGCAATCTATGACGTTTGCCCCTTGATACTGGCTAATTACTCGGGCTGAGGAATATTTCCCCAAGATCTACTTCCCCTAATCAAACAAGTAATCACTAAAATCTACAAAATGGAGACGTAAATAGAAATGGCACATAACCTAGATTTATTACAATAGACACGATCTCCTCAAAGTTATTCAAAATCATAATTATTTATCAGACTGTTGGTTTTTATCAATAGCGTTTTGCAGGAAGGACAAGTTTCAAATTAACGAGAGAAGACTTTATCGACCTAATCAAAGTTTTTAGAGGAAAATGGTCAATATTACTTGTCTATCTTTCTCGTGCTTCCTAATGCTTAACTCTCGCGATGAATAGCTATCAGGGAAAGCACTAATATAAAAGCAAATTATTTTTTATACTTGTCTCCACTGTTTGATTGATTTTATTAATGTCTGGCAACACAATCATATGTTATTGTAAATATTTACAGATGTGCTAATAAACGTTATACACTTGCATTGCACTATGGTCCCAATCATTTACTACAAGTTCCTTACTAAATTATGGCGAAATCTTTACATAGAAAAAGTAAACTACGTTAATAATGGATTGAAACTGAAAGTCTCCTTAAATTTAAACGATCATTTGCTGTTTATTTATTTGTTTATATTTTTATGCTTCTTATTTATTTATTTTTTTTCAATTTATTTTATTTACCTATTTTAATCTGCTAGTATCAACTCAAATATGTAATTATATTTATATCCATGTTTCTAATGTCTTCAAATCATGCAGGAGCTATAAAAAGCACCAAAAATCAGTAGCATCATTGCTAATGGAGTGAGGAGAGAAAGAGATCCTGGTAAAAATAATATCCCAGCATAAACCGATTCCTTGCATAGCGAGCGTTTATTTTTGTATTCTTCATTTTTTAATTTATGCATTCCTTCATTAGTTCCTTGTTTTGTCATATTTTTTACGCATGCAAAATAATGATTATTACGTGTCATCCATCCAGGCTTTATATTTACTAGAACATTTAGCTCCTTTAAAACCAATATACAATGTATTTTGATTATTCCCAAGCGTGCATTTGCTCAAGTGCATATTTAAACATTTGGAAATCAATCCACAATTTATTTGCACGTTAGGTGCTAATTGTTTACATCTTCTCTTAACAACATCATTTCATCTTCGTCACTGCCCACTTCGTATTCTTGTAAACAAAAAAATAGCGTAATCTAGTAAGTATTCACGGAAATTCCTATATTCCCCATACCCTGTATAGTAAAGTATTAACCATTATTATAAACCGTAGTATGTCTCATGTCAATAATACAAACAAACAATCATACGTACATATATTTGAGGAAAGAAAATTATAAGCAGGAAAGTGAGAATAAAATGCTCACCAGATGGAAAGTAAAATCCAAAATATACGACGGTGCAAATTAAAGCGATCATAAGATAAAATGTTTTGTTTCCCATGTTTTAGTATATGTTTATCCCTGTGTACGGATCGTTTTAAAGCTCGAATCGAGGATTTCAGCTACGCTTGTTTGTTTTTGTTTGCGTTTTTTCATTCCATCAGTCTAGAACAGTCGATCATGTCAGATTGTCAAAAGGCGTGTCTGTACAGAAATGTATAAGACAAATATATAAGATGGAAGCATGACAATAGCTCAGTCCCAATACGAAACTTTCAAAGTACTGAAGGTAGAGAGAAAACAAAATTTCTAAAAATGTTTGTATATCCCCTCGTTCCTGATTGGTGTCAAAAATAAATAAAATTAAATGCAACACGTCATTCAAATGTTTAAAATCTCAGCAAGGTCACGTGATACCAATAAACTGTCGATTGCTTTTCTGAACTTGAGCCCCATCCCGTAATATTTACTTCTAGAATACCATATTCACGACAGGCAGCACTCGAAAAATTACTATTCAAGTAGTATATTTCAGTCGAATGACCACTACAACTGGTCCATTGGCACTATTTAATACAATTAAGGCAACAAATAAAAATGCACATTTACTAATTATGTTCAGGGAACAAATCTTCTCTTTAAAGAAATTAGGACCACTAAACTTCCATATTACCTGATTCACTGACACAATGTGGGTAGCTGCCTCCCGCACACCATATGTACTTTCTAAAGCTGCTGTAACAAACTTGCTGATCAGGCTTAACTGTACACTCAATAATCTTATTATAAACGGACTTCTTCGTCCATCTATCAGCTAAAACAAGTATGTAGGATGGAGAAATTTCTGCGCAGTTTAATTTTAGCCACCTAGTGTAAGATATCGAAATGTTAACATGGCAGAAATGTAGTGAGTGAAACAATTGGCAGGACCTAGTGCCAAAATCGCGAAATTCACTAAAATGTAACAATGTGAAAATTTCTCTTTATAGGTCCTTATTTGTGAGCTTTGCACATGCAGAAAATGTAGCTTCCTCTCCCCCTTCTTTCCAACTACTACTACTACTGCGTTAACGTTTTTGTTATTATTAGTATGATGTAATTAATACGGTGATTTAACAGCAACAACAACAGTTGTTGTAGTAGTGACAGCAAAACCAATTGTTTGAAGATACTGCTGCCGTTACTAATACTTCTTCTACTACAACGACACCGATGAAGACGATAATAATGATAATTACGATGTTCATTTGTACTAGTAGTGGTGATTTGGTTGTTATTGAAAATTGTGTTTAACCTTGTCTTGGAAAGCTTCGTTTCAATAAAACTTTCATTTAAGTTTCATTTTCGTTGCAATGCTGATTAAAACTGATATATCTATCACTAGAATGTTTTATTTTGCTCTTTGCCTCCTTGTATTAAAATTTACCTTTATCTTTGTGTATTGTTAATTCGTAATATTTAGTGAATCTAAAGATTTTCTACAATTAATGGTTAACAATTTTATAACTTAATTTGATAGATTCACTTTACAAGCGAATGCTAATAGATCTAACCAATGATCTTTAAATAGGGGAGACACAAAAAACCAATTGCTTGTTATTAAGGGCATTAACTATTGGTGGTGGTCGATTTTTCAATATCTTGGAATTATGTTTTGCAAATATGGATGCTGGATCATACAACAAACTGTTTAAGCAAACACGGTTCATATTCTTTGCAAAAGTTGTGTTTTTATATTTCTCTACCAATCACAAAATTTTGTATGTATTTGATTCGTTAGTAACTTTTGTAGTAATTGATGGTATTGCAGTATGGGGATTTTGCCAAGCAAATCATGCGGAAAATGCACAATTTAAATGATATAGAAATATCTTAAAAGTTAAGAAATACACATATTTGGATGCATTATGTGGAGTGCATGGTTGAATATCATTTCATATAATACGAGAAAGACGAATTATAAAACAATGGTCAGGGATTTTATTCATTCGTAATTCCTAACTTTCTGATGAAAAATGATGCAGACTTCTGGGTAACGTATAATGTTCAAAACTGAGCCTACTAAATCAAACTCGTGCTAGATGAATAGGACTGTCGTAGTTAAGGTTGAATCAGTGTAATGACGTAGGCCTAATAATCCTTAGTGTAATTAAACAAGGATTGTATGACGAGTGTGTCATACTCACAGAGGGAGTCCCTTCCGCTTCTGGTAAATTTACTTATTGTGCTATGTATAAAAACAGTTTTGAGTTGGATCCATGCCTATGTGCAATTACAAATTGCAAATTTAGAATAGTTCTTACTAGTTTTGGAATAATATAACATATTCTTACTGTAGAATTAGGTCCTTATTGAAACATACAGAGACGAGATGTTTTGTGCATTTATACTCAAACTAGTAATGTAAAAGAGCATCTCTTCATCTTTATTTGTTGTTTGTATCGTGACCTTCCAAACAGATATCTACCTCTGTACTTTTGCATTTGTCCTACATTTGCAACATTTTATAAGTCTTCCCAATCAAATGATATTAATCCAGCTAATACATTAATGTTTTGGGGTTTTTGACATAAGAGATAGCATAATATGTTGATCACCTCCGTCTTTGTTTACTCTTTGATAAATCTTCTTTTTTTAACCAATCAATCCCTTGTAAATGTTTTTACTGTATAAACATTGTTCACATTAGGGCTATACACATTATGTTAACACTGTTAGGGTTATAAACGATTTATGTCTAAAGCTGACTAAACTTTAATATACTGCTATACTGTATATTAGTTCTCGTGTATAATAATATCACAACTTCTTAGTCGTAATAAGGCCTTTTGTTGACGATGGCTTATTCATCAAATGGTATTTTATAACTTGAATGTTTTTTTGAATATTGGTTTAGAAACTATTAGTGATTGAGAGGTTGATTTTAATCCTTCCAAAAGACAAATAAAGATTCAGCAAATGAATTTCTTAGATTTGTCGGCGAATGCGCTTGTTCAATGTATACAGAACTGAAACGGAATTAAAATATTTCACCTAATATGAAAGTCATAGGCATTTAAAATTTGTTTGTGTCAGCTTATTCAAACTTCCCCATAATGCATAATTATTTCATGGCGATAATGGAAACAGCTTTGGAACTTATAGTATGGTACACTAAAGTACCCATTGTTTCTTTGGTTTTCTTCATCGAAATTATTGCAGTGGCCTATCGATGATAATATAATAGCAGTTCACGACTTTTGTCCCTCCTACTGTTTTAGCTGTAACAGGCAATATCACCTCACAACATATATTCACCTGTAATACCACAGAATAACTTTTTGTCATTGTAGATGTATTTTTTAGAATCCTGGTATAAAATTACTAAATTGAAAAAGTGCCAGTTAGCAATTGTAATAACGTAGCACTACTAAGATCTTTTCTTCAACATAGAACAATGGTAATGGGCATGCTACTCTTACAGGACTGATAATGGACATGCTACTCTTAGAAAACGGGTAATGGACATGCTACTCTTAGAAGACTGGTAATAGACATGCTACTCTTAGAAGACTGGTAATGGACATGCTGCTCTTAGAAGACTGTTAATGGGCATGTTACTTTTACGGGACTGGTAATGGACATGCTACTCTTACAGGACTAGCAATGGACATGCTACTCTTAAAGGACTGGTAATGGGTATGCTATTCTTACAGGACTGGTAACGGGCATGCTACTCTTACAGGACTGGTATGGGGCATGTTACCCTTAGAAAACTGGTAATGGGCATGTTACTTTTACGGGACTGGTAATGGACATGCTACTCTTACTGGACTGGTTGTTGTTGTTGTTGTTGTTGTAGGGTTTAACGCCATTTTTCATCACAAGTTAGGCAATACATGGCGACCAGTATAACTGGTGAAGGAAGAACCCTGGAAAACTCCAGGAAGAACCACCGATCCACGAGAAGCTATTGGCAGGCTTTCTAATGTATCCACGTTAGCCGAGCCTGTGACTCGAACCCACGCAGACAGAAGTGAGATGGCAGTGATCCACAACGGCAAGCGCTTTAGACCACTCGGCCACTTGGGGCCCCTACTGGACTGGTAATAGGCATGCTACTCACTTCGTCATATGTATGAGACTGCAAAGAGGATTATCTTGGTGGAACTGACCGTCCCACGGGAAAGGAAAAGGCATATGAACGGAAGACAGAAATGTACTAGGAGCTGGTAGAGATCTGTAGAGCAAAACGATGGATAACTTGCCTATTCCTGGAGGAAGTAGGGTGCAGAGAGCTTCCTGCACAGTCATCCTGGAAGATGTTTAGTGCACAATAAATAAGGGGAAAAGCATGGAAAACATCAGTTCAGACACTGAGCAAAGCAGCAAAAAAAAAACCCAAGCTAACAAACAAACAAACAAATAAAAACGCCCAGTTGGATCTGGCTCAGACGTGAAGAAAATAACGCAGCTAACAAGGACGGGCAGTGTCTGATCAACACTGTCGCCCGTCATCTGACGGCTGTAGTGAGATAAGGGGGTGGGGAACACACGGGAAATGATCGCAGTCGGCTGATAACTTCTGCGTAACCGCAAAACAACTTATTATGTCAACACTTCACCGAGAACAAAGGAAACAATACGAGTATATTTACGAAAATTTCAATGTCGTTTCATCCTGCTGGGTTTTCTTGACTATAATGATCTACAATATCATTTTTTTCAAATTCTAATTCCTATACAGGAATTTTAAAAAAAAAAACAAAAAAAAAAAATCGCATGCAAGAAAGCAACTGTCGCATATTCTGTACATTTAATATTCATATTCCCATATGCTGGCGTATAAATAAAATCTCTAGTGCTCGACTTGTTAAAGTCCAATACGTTTACAGGCATTCAACATAACTTAGTGTACTTTGGACCAGTTTCAATGTCATTTTGAGAGCACTTGGGTGCAACCATTTTGCTAACTGTCTGCTTTAGATAATGCATAGTTTCCATTATTACAACATGTAAAAATGATTTCAATGACAGTACGTGAAAGTAGTACAGAGGCTTGCGAACATTCTCTCCACGGTACATGTTGCCAATGCAAACAACTGCATGATGCAGCATCTGAAATCGGACCCTCTCAAACTGTAGAGCGCAACCTTAGTTGATCGGAAACGACGATAACGTAGGCGACCTCATCCAAGAGACAATGGTCATGTGATCGAAATTTCATACCATATATACTCTCTTATGAGTCGAATCCACCTGCAAACTGCAAAAACCCAGATCTGCCCACGTAAATATGCTGGCAGATCTTAGTCTATGCTGCGTGTCAGTAGTGTTCAGTAGAACAATCAAAAGAGATCCTGATCTGCCGACGCGTCTTTGTTGTTTTGAGTTGGATTGTAGTTACAAGCGATTATATATGGTATTTATACACTGGAGCTACTGGCCGTCTTCTGACCACGATCACTGACAACGAAAGAGGTAAAATCTTCTAAAGTCCTTACATCAGATACAGGATTAGGGAAAATGTGTCCTAGGAAAAGTTTGCCGAGTAGAAGAACAACAAGCAATCCTTTTTAATAGACATATTAATGTAAGGACAATAACAGCTTTAGGCATTTACTAGAAATGTGAGCAAATTAATGGACAATTTAGATCCCGTTTTGCTTGGATAGTGGTGAAAGCAGGGTGTCATTTCAACTATCTCAAGAGAATGTATTTCCAAAACTGGTTTGTAAAGCTAGCACCCCACCCCCACCCCAAAAAAAATAAAGATTGAAAGTAAATCCCCAGTACAAAACGTTCGAGTCTTAAAAAAAGTAATACGAAACTATACTGTGACTTTGTTATTAGCAAATTTATTGAACTGTGCGATTTTGCTTTCATAATAGCAACTACTTGCATTACATTATGAAACTAAACAGCCATGTTTGGAGGTCTGTTGTATTCCAAAGGGAATTATTTTGGGTACCTTAATATATGCTGGATAGATTATGTATTACCATTCCATGAACAACATGAATATAATAGATTACATTATTTTCTTCAGATTGCCAAATATTTGGCGAAAAGAAATATGAATTCCATTTTCGTTGTTAATACAAACACAAAACACCCACCACCTAACCCCATATTTACACTTCATTAGCGTTTTAATTTGACATCGGTCAATTAATTCGTGTCAACCAAGACTTTGTGGAGTTAACCTCATTTTACAAACTTTATGGGGTTTAAGTGTGTGTGTATGTGTCTGTTCGTCTGTGTGTGCTTATGAGCTTACTTGTAACGCGATTATTATATATAATAATGCTACATTAGCATTATATTCCATAAGGACTGTCAATTTTTGAACCAGTGAGCGGTGCCCAGATTTGAAATGTATGATGTCTCTCCACAACTTCCATAGTCTAAATATGTGCGTCATAAAGCAAATTTAAACCCCATTTTAAAGGTTTTAATAATGTAAACCATTTTTGTACGGTTTAATAAGGTTTTCCACTTACATAGTTCAATGCATGTATATCTATCTATCTTTGTCGATCAACCAACACCAATGATAAAGGAAAAAATAAGCAAACAGATAGCCTGACATACAGATAGAAACGTATTATTCACGTACTCCGAAAGCTAATTGAAAATTCTGAATTTATTGCAATCCTTTAAATTCTAAATTTAGATCTCTTTATCGCACGAGACACACACACACAGACACACACACAGATACACACATATGCAGACACACAATCACAGACACAACTGACATTTGTGGGCAGATTAATTTCAGAGATGCTATCGATGACACGAATATTTTTATGTCCAATAGTTAACATTTTACATGCTTACGTTCTGGTACCTGTTTATAACGCTCACCCATTGTGAGCACCGTACACTCAGCTCCTCCAACATACAATTCGCAGCCAAATGAGTGTTTACGATGCTGGTTTTAGTTGTGGCTTCATTGAAAAGCGAATAGCGAGGACTGAGCCTGGGTTACACCATTCGCGATTACCTTTATAATACACGGGTAGATACCGTGGAATCATAGTTTATTTCTATTATTGATGTATTTGTAAGATATGTGCCCAAACCGATAAACACAGCTGTTGCATCGCAAATAAAGAAGTAAATCATATTCCGCTTTTGGATTAAATAAGATAAAAACTCGATTACAGTAGCATCGATTGTTTATTACGATGTTCTTTGGATATATATTGTAACGAGCCAAAGAGTCTCTTTGCCAAGCGAACTAACCCCTAGCGTGAATCCCGCTAGAAGTCATTTGTTTCCCCCTGATTTCCAACGACTTCTCTACAACTACTGTTGTAAACTGGAAATTCCAAGGCGCCCAGACTATAACTAATTTTTCTCTAATCAATGCATGGTTACAAATGTCACAACTTCACATTTGTCTTCCAACCTCACGACTGCATGGCTTCTCCTTATCACATTTCCGTGACGTAGCGCCAGTATTTCACAAGAGTCTCCTCTCAATTATTCCATTGTACAATTTAACAGTCCCTATCACAAATACTGCACATGGATTCACACAATCATTCCACACAATTAGATTTTAAATGGGGACTACTTGGCAATATGCCCACTCGTGCGGCTCTGGCCTGAACTCACTACGAAATTAAACCATGCCATCATGAAATCTCATCAACACTGCACTATGTGACTCTTGCCCTTAGTAACTGGCTAGTTATTCGGGCTGGGGACTATCTCCCCACCACCAACTTCCCAAAATCAAACAAGTAATCACGAAAACCTGAGAAATCATGAAAATGGAGTGCTATATACGAATGGCGCATACTCCAAATTTATTACTATATAGATATATAAAAAAATACAACGCATCACAAATCCAACAGGAACATCAGCAAGGTCTGCATGCTTTTCCTATAAAGAAATCTTGTTTACTAGATGCATGCGATAGTAGAAACTACAAATTGAATTGTGAATGGTCGGTAAAAAGACTCACGGATAGACATCACGATAAAATGAGAAAAAGGTCGACACATATTCGAAACAAAAAAGAAACAGATGAATGCATATATGCATGCATGCGTGCGTACATACATACATACATACATACATACATACATACATACATACATACATACATACATAAATGGCTTCTGGGGTAGTATTATCTTTTATCGTCAGCACCATGAAAAGACACCGATAAAAACAATCGACAGTTACAAGTTTTACACTTTGACGCCGTGAGTTCATCAAAATTCATGAATACAAAATTATTCCGTTCAACGATAATCATCCATCTTTTTCGTTTTTGGTTTTCTTTTTTCTTCACTTTTTTCTTTATTAAATACATTTTAAATACAAAGTAAGAACATTAGGCAAAATGTCTGAACAAGGCCGATCTGCGTTTATGTTTTGGCAATACTTCTAAACATATCGATAATTGATAGGACAAACCTTAGCCGAATGAAAACTCTAGATTTACTCTGGACTTCAAAATATTGGAGACTGGAATTACACCGGGGTTGGGGCGGGGGTGAGAGGCGCCTCTTGACTGCTTACTTCATGGCTAATAATAAAAGTAGATAAATATTGATTTTGCCTTCATAATACAACACATTGATAATAATTTACAGCGTATGTTTAATAAGTACCTTTAATAATACAAGACACTGATATTAATTTACAGCATATGTTTAGTACGTACTTTTACGTATATGTAATTAAATTGCTTGTGTGTTAGTTTTCAAATTTCTTTTTTATTTTATTTTATTGTAATGATTATTTTCACGGGATTCGATATTTTTTCAAGTAAATTCAGTTTTGTATAGAACGTAAAAGGTATTACATTATCACTGTTTTTAGCTCACTCTGGTTCATAGATTTTGTAAACATCGAGTGAAGGCGATTGGCTATTGCCAAGGTCATTTCGGCCCGCGTGTTTGCTGGATTGTAAACAGTCTTTCTCTTTGTTAAATATTTTCAGTGTGAGAATTTGGTTCTTAGATAGGGCTGTTCTTGCCTACGTGATAATTCTCATTTTTTTTATTGCGCTGTTCAAATGTTAAGAGACCACGAGACACATCACGCGGACTGGGATGATGTTTTAGTTGTGTTTAATACTCATTCCGAGAGCTTTCCAGTCAGTCGTATGTCTACACCTTGAAGGTACAAGGTGTTAATATTGTTGAAGCCAGATTGTTTTTGGAGTGCTTTATAAAAGTTCTGGGAGAAAGAAATTCAGGGGAAATTTATTCTGGAGTTTAACGGAAACAATATAAATTGTGATTCAATCGAGGATCTGTTACCATCAGTACAGACATCATCTGACGTCATCGCCTCCATATTGGAATTTCATCGAGATTCGAACCCGGATGAAATTAGAACTGTTTAGTGATAGGACTTATATTTTTCAATCTTAGGATTAAATTTTGGATTATATTCACAAACCGTAAGTCCTGTTTCTAATTTTTGCATTGTTTTCTAGGGAACTAAATTATTTTGTTAAAATTTACAAAGCTTGTTGGCTTCACTCTTTTCTCTTGCTTTTTTTTTTGTACGAGCCTACACGTAACAGTACCTTTAATAATACAACACATTGATATTAATTTCCAGCATATGTTTAATACGTACCTTTAATAATACAACACATTGATATTAATTTCCAGCAAGTGTTTAAATCTTATTTAAAGTGACCTTCCTAATACAATATAGTGATATTAGTTTACAGCACGTGTATTATTTTTTTTTTTTACTGATTACCTGCTTAATAGTGCCAGAAATCATTAATTTCTCCTGTGATATTCATGTTCATAGTTACGAAGTATAATGTTTGCGATGATCCGTTTGGAATCTATGTCAAACTTGTATGGGTTCATTAACTCCTTTAGTCGTTGTAAGGAACATAAAATAAATCCTGGCAGTGTCCAATAACTGTTTATTTTATTGCGAACTGGTCAGATTTCTTCTTTTCACGGTGTTTTAAAAACCTATGTCTTGTCCCTCAAAGTGGTAGATTTATGCAACCTGAGTTTCAGAAAAGTTCGAACAGAGGAACGAAGTATTTAGAGTGAAGTAGACGAAACATCTGTAAGTACTCTCTCTCTCTCTCTCTCTCTCTCTCTCTCTCTCTCTCACACACACACACACACACACATACACGCATATATATATATATATATATATATATATATATATATATATATATATATATATATATGTATATATATATATATGTATACATATACATATATACACACGCATAGCATGAGCGATGGGTGCGCACTTTACATAGATTCAGATATTCATACAATAATTCGAAGAACACGCTAAGTTTTCGTTAAAGACATTCTAGACTTATATCGATCTACTTGCCATGTATGTATGTATGTATGTATGTATGTATGTATGTATGTATGTAAGAGGGATTAAATCAGACTTTATGTACAAACAATGAACATAGACAAAAAAATGTCGCGAACTGTATAATTTGTACTTTTACATAGCACAGAAAGGAATCAATACAAGGAGACTTTCGCTGCTTCGATGATCTTGTATTGAGATACAATGACAGACACAATAGGATTATAAGCTAGTAACTTTATCTTCTGGCTCTAACAGATTTCGGGTTCAGTTCACACGTATCGAAATGCTAAACTATATTCCGCTGATTAAACTATATTAGTGTTCCGTGTATTACCTAATTCAATTGGTTTAAAACGCGTACAAAATTAAAGCAAGTGTGCCTCTTTCGTCACTGCTTGCGGCGCACTTCTTCAAGCATTTAGTTTTAGTTTGGTGTTAGAGCAACAAAACAATAATAAATGCATGTGTTATTTAACTTTTGTGTTTCTAATTGTTCTTTGATTGTGTCAGGAGTTACGGGTTTTTTGTGCGGGGACTATGTGTAGTGTTAATTGGATGATTTATATAGCAAAATATGTGTCTGTATTCCATTAATTAGTTTGCCTTTCTATGTATCATCAATGTAGATGTAATAGCCCTTTATTTTGTTTCTTTTGTTTGTTTGTTTTTTTATTCCTGCGCACTGTTACGGGACATGTACACATATTCAGAGATCGATCTCTGAAACATGGAATGGGATTCAGAATATTGTTCAATAATCATTAACTATAATTAGCAAAAGAATAAGTAAGTGGCATTATTCGCGAAGGCAAAAATTCACCAGAATATCGGAAAAGAAACAGCAAAATCTCGTTAGGAACATAGCCAGCTTTTGAGGAGGTATAGATACGAGATATCTTGGACAAATATTAGTCCTTTGTATCAGGGTCGTCGTCACCTCAACAAAAGTTTTACGGCGAGTAAGCAAAGATAAGGCGCCCAAAAGATGGGCTAAAATCAAATTCTTCAGCAATATTAATATAAATTTCTCAAATACTTTTTATTCTCCAGAAAAATCGTTCATTAAATTGAGACAAAATAATTATTAATAAGTGTTGTATTTAGTGCGTAAATTATATTTGTTGGTCATTTCCCTTTTTTTCTTCTGTTTTTAAGTTCAATCTTTTTCTTTGTATAATTGCATAATTCCTACAATTGTGTATATTTTTTTCCTATAATAGTATGCTCATGGCTGTGCAGACGACGGCCTCGTGAATGACACCGTAAGTAATCGAGGTTTTATGTGACTGCCTATCGGGGTCTAAGCTGTTCGTATTGAAGAATGCAATTTCCGACAATGTATGTAAAATCATTTATTGACGATAATTAAATAATAGAGTATATAGAATCTGGTAGACGTTTAGTTTACTTTTGGTGTATTGTCGGTTTTACAGATCAAAGACTCTAGAAAACCAGGAGCAACAATCACAAAGGAAGCAAGACTTTAGAACCCTTGTGTTGAACAAAACTTCAAAGTCATGACAATATAATCCCAAATAAATTCTGATTTAAATGTCATTTTCGATAGAGATTCTTTTACAATAATTAAGTAGAAGTACTCGATTTCAGTATATACATGTAAAGTATATGGAACATCTAATGCGTTCGATCATATTATTGACATTTTATATAAATGCACCATTTAATGTTCCGTCGGATACCATGTATTATGAGTCGAACCAGATTACATTATTTAACATGAGCTGCACGAGGGCGGTTCACATTAATTTTACTACACGATGCTAGAGCAGAGAAGTAAAAGGATGGGTAGTGTTGACGTGCCACAAGAACTGACCAATCGGACTAACTTCTTCCACTTCTGCATCCTGTTATTGGACGTCGGGAACAAAGTACTGAGGGAGGTCTTCCAGCACCATTATGTGGTAGCCTCGCGGAAGTCATTGAGAGAGTTTCTAGAATACTACAAACGGAAACTATCGAAGCTCAAGTCTAACATTATTAAGCAAGAAAATTATGACATGCTCTTTCCGGAAACGGGGAATCCGTCTCTCCTGAACGCTGATTTAGCTCTGTTATGTGTGTTATTCCAGAATTTGCACCACTCTAGGTCAGCCTATGACCTCGTCTGGACGCGGAAGCCACCTCCGGGAGATGTCTCTCTGGAGGCAGATATTACCCGGTTAAGAAAAATTAGGGACACCTACTGTGATTCTTATATGGATTCACCATCCATGGATTCTGAAACTTTTGCAAATGTTAAGGCTGAACTACTGAAGGTCTTCAGCAGACTGACCAATGGGCTGCCAGCCGGACAGTTCTTGCATTCTGACCTCACAGAGCTCATCACTTTGGAGCTTCAGTCAGAGTTTGATTTTCGTCGAGAAGAGGTGCTGTTGAGTAGATTGGAATGCTGGCAAAGAGAAGGTAATTTTCTTAAGATATATACAAATGAAACAAAACGAAAGTTATGTCACTGCTATCTGTATATTGTGCGTTGAGAAGGTCGTAGTGTAGATGAAATCCATAGTTTAAAGTGTACCGGGCCCCTGGTAGAAAATCTGTCAGAACTTAGCGTATATTTGTAAGTGTCTTTATATTTATATGTCAACCACACAGCAAATCCAGTTCTCTTGGACAAGCCACTGTGTACAATTTATTTAACACATATCAGTAATCTTGCAGAAAGAGCTTAATTTTTGCAATAGACCTGTTCCTTTGTGCAGGACAAAAACTTGCAACAATCTAAAACTGTGTAATCAAATTTCCTGTCGATAAATTTAGCAAACGATAAGTGGTAGATGTATTTTCTTCTTCCTCGTGTAGTGGCTTATAAGTTATCAAGATTTCTGAGCAATCACAGTTTTACCTTTGGCAGATATTAGTCAACAAGTAGACGCAGAACTCGGGGGACTAAAAACTCTGAGGAACAAAAGGCAAGGACAAAGTACGAGTCCCACGACAAGACCAACGACCACGATGACAACAATTACGAAACACACAGAGGCTACCATGATGACATTCGAATCCAGAGGTATATGTTCATTTACATTTTTGGCTCTGAGGATAGCTTTTTTCTTTCAGAATCTTCCTTCCCTCTTACGTCTTACATTGATATACATTTTAAATAATATGCAAATACATGTCATAAAAAATATATTCAAAATAAGTACTGTTATTATCTATTATTCATCCATATTTATCACAAACGTATTTGCGAATACGAAGTCATGAACAGGGCCGACAAGAGTGGGGAGGGGTAACGGGGGATATATTCCCCCAGAAAAAAAAACAACACTTTTTAATTTTATAAAAGAAAAATTTTGTTTGAACAAGAACTAGGAGACGCCCGGGTGTTTCTTACCCCAGGTCCCGTGATCGCTGTCTACGGCCCTGGTCATGAAATAGTAGCTTTATCCAGTATGAGACGTTTTAGAATGCAGACGTATTCATTAAAGTTATCTCGTCATTATATATTGCATGCATTGTTGTACTTCATGAAATAACTCAGTACATAGCACTCTATGTTTGTTCGTTTCGACACAAATTTTGTAGTGCGTGAGAATTCAAACGACATATTTTAATAAATTAAAAAGGCAGAGAATAACAGATTAAAGGACAGATTGTAACAGATTAAAAGACAGATTGTAACAGAGTAAGCGACACATAACAGATTAAACGACAGATTATAACAGACTGGAATCACTCTACGCATCGAATTCTAGTATAACTTTCTGCATGAACATAAAACATGTACTATGAGCAAATGGACGGACGAAAATGTTCATTATAATGGGCAATGGTTGGAATTCTATATTTTTACTTAGTTTGCTATAATCAAGTAAAAGTTGTCTCCCTTCAACACGTGATTGTCTTCTCGTGACTTGCACCATTGTTAGTATCCACTGAAGATTTCCGTTGATGACAGTTTAGTTTTTGATACTTAAAGATGATAACCAAACACTGACTTACTGCCGATTCATAGGTCTGGGAGTAGCAGCAGCAGAAGAAGAAGACGCCAAAAGACGGAGCGAACAGTTTGAGGAATTAACGGGTTGGTACAATGTGCTTGCTAAACAATCAACGCATTCCTAAGGACAGGTAGACAAGCAGACAACACATATGAACCAGACTGGAATAATATTAATGTCCTGTATCGCTGTTATATAATAGGATATTGGAACCTACTTACTAGATTCTGAGCAAAAAGATGGGTCTTTTAAACAAAATTCAATAAATAACGTGTGAAAGGCATGTTACTTCACGATGTTGATATTTATAGCAGCAATTACTAAAAAATTATATTTAATTTATCACCCTTTTGAATATTATTAATGACATCCATAGACATAAATATTAAGGTCAGTAAAATGCGACGAACATTTAATATATTAACAGGAACCCAAGCCTTTCTTCAGGGAACATTACCTGACTTTTTTTTCTTTTTTGAACGAAACGAGACAAAACGAGACAAAAAAGGTAATGTATCCATAATTTTATTATTACTTCATTACTGGTATTTGATAAATCAGAAACGGCTGTTTAGCTAACTGGAAGTCGTGGTTGACTCGGTTTTTATCCTTTTATTTCTTTGACTTTCATGGCGATTAAAATACCCCAAAGGTTACTCTATAGATGTACCAAGAATTATTTTAGAGCTGAATAACAATTGCAAATAACAAATTAACAAGTTTATATATAGATTTTCCAAGATTCTTTTTCATTAATTCTGTGATAACTGGCTTGATGAATTTGAAAGAAAATGAACAATAAGACCCGAGTGAAGCAAATGTTTTCACATGGCGGAAACAGCGTATAGCCCGGTTTATACCGCACAATACAAACATGGATGGTCTATTGTGATTTCTAATGTTCTTGACTACTGAGCACTCTTATATCTGATCTGGCCTCGACCGCATGCAGGATCGAGCATGTAGAATAGGCTTGATGCGTTTACTTCTATCTCGTAAGAAACGACTGATCTTTGCTGATACCAGGCCTGAATTGGCAAACCAATATCATATGCCAGTAACTAGGAAATATGTATCTCCCGATTGGATGTCATTTTTTCACAATAGTGACGTCACTCTCGTAACAGCTAGTTTCGAAACTTCCACTTGAACTACAGTGATTGGTTGGAAAGTTTACATAGGGTGGTGCATTGTGGGAAAAAAGTATTCCGTCTTTGACGTCGTTGACGTGTGATAAAGTTGCCAACGAACTATTGATGAGGGCAAGTACTGCAGCGGTGGCTCGGTGGTTAGCGTGCAGGACTCACGATCTAAACGGTTGCACGAATCCTACCATCGGATCAATCTGTGTAGGCTACCGCAGTGCGTCACTGGGCAAGGCATTTTGCTCAAAAATCCTCGGCACTAAATAACCAACCTGTGTTGCTGTGTCGTGAAACACCAAACCTAATCAAACCTGAGCTGGCTTGGATTTCACCAAGACAGAAGCTACGATGAGACTTATAACATCTGATTGGTGAATTTTATGTCGGAATTAAATTTCAGCTAATCAGATCAACAGGCGCTATATTTAGATTTTTTGTCGTGAGTTCTGTTGGTGAAATCCAGGCCTAATCTCAAACTGATGTTATTAGAGGTAAATCCGTGATTAGTTTTCATCACTCAGGTATTGAGGATAGCATAGTCCAGGTCCGTTTGTAGTCGAGTGTGCATGGAATGTTATTAGCGATTAAGCAACTTTGATATATACTATTAGATATTCCAGGTAAAAATTTATGTATTAGCATTTTTGTTTTAGCTTTAAGGTCATTAAGACGTCGCTTAGGACAAAGTTTGTTTTGCCATTAGATGCACTCATATATCTTTGTCATCACTATTTTGCTAAATCATGCAAGTTAAATTATCGATTCCAACTCGTAATTAATTTTAGGAATTCGAACAGGATAAAGAATGGCTACATCTATTTGAATGTCTCGTTGACATTACTTTAGTCTTGTCTGTAAAGCTCATATTGGTGACTAAATGACCATGTCGGTTGACTAGCTTCGTTATTCCATGTCTCTGATGTGTGCTTTTGTACAGTATTAGAGTTATATAGCTGTTTTTTTTAGAGGAAAGTGGAGCTTCGAACACAATGGGGTTATGAACGCACAGGTTTGCCTCATCCTCTGCTGATCTCGATTTTCGAGGTAGCACAATTACGTCAGCTTGTGGCCTTGTGGCATCCGATCATGGACTGCGATTTTTGCTAAAAGAAAAGCTCGGTCAGCACAAGGTGATCCCATTGCAAATTGTGTTTCAAGACCCCTCTTTCCTCTGATATGCATAGGAGGACACCAACTTATGTGTTGCTGATCAGTGCTATCCATATTCCAGTTTGCATAGAAATATTGTCTGCTGTGCTTTGCAGATCGCTGCTATCTATTCTAATGTTTACACAAAACTGTTGTTTGCTGCCCTTTTGGATAGAAATGTCGATTTGAATGAAAGCTTTTTTGTATAATATGGGATCTGAAGGCAATAATGGAACTATTTGTGACGTCATTTTCAATCAAGCATAAATCGCCTGAGTGTTATCAAGTAATGTCGACCACTACTGATGGTTCAAAATTGGCTATGGTTTTAGAAGTATACCCAATTGTCACCGCCAAAGATATCGCTCAAAGATGGTTTGATAAGAGGCAATCCAGGATACCGTTTCTCTAAGTGCTCTTTTAAACAACTAGGATTTTACCTTATGACAGAAAATTCCATACTAGAGATTATTGTAGATACGTGTAGTATCCAATGGTCATTGGCATTGTAGGCGTATTTGGCGACTGTGATGATTTCGCTGACTTAGGCCAGTCTGCAGAGGCAGAGTTAATCAAGTCATTGAAAAGAGACCTACACATAGAACACGGCTACGTTATTGTTGACGTTGAAAGAAAACCATAATATCTCTCATGCTATTGATTCCATTACCATCTAGTCGCTAATGTTTTTAAGATCATCTACAAATACATCGCTCGTCAACCAGGCTACGGTAAACTGATTCAGAACACCGTGTCAAAGATTAGACAGATTGCAATGCAATTAGACAAAATATTATAGTATAGCAAGTATGCTTTAGATAATAGTGGCCGCATTCAATGACGTAGAAGATGCTTTGACTGTGCTTCCAACTGGATGGGCTCATCAGAAGAGTCATCGAAATGGTTTCTCACAAAACCATGCTTAATGCTACTTACCGGCTTGTGAAAAGTTCTCTCAAGATGATTTACAATGTATCTAAGAAAAGACTGGAGCACTTTGACTTCTATGCAGATATCGCCATTGAATTAGAACACAATCGACACATACTAGGAGAAGTGTACAACAAGCTCGGATCGAAGAAAAAACGCTATGATTTTGACAAGCCACTTTTGACAGCACGCTCATATGAGATGCTTAGTGCAATGGCAATTGTAGCTGCACTTTATGCTTTTACCAGATTATAATTTTGAAGATTTCATAAAGCTGCCAACATACTGGCTTGCAAAATATGTCCTTTATATTAAGCAGAAACACGTTGCTGGTATGCAGTAGAGTGATTTTTCTGGAAAACGAATAATATTGGCTTAATTGCAAGTCGCAGTGTTACGGTACCTCTTCTTCGCCTTCTTTTCTGCTGATATTTATTGCATAAAATATTTTGCATCTGGAAACAAACACTAGTCCATAAACTGCTATGATATTATCTACTACGTGCAGTTTTTTTTTACAAGGTCATTGATGCAGTAGGTAGTCTTGCGCAAACATGCTTCAATCTGTACCTGACATAAGCATATTTTGCTTATTTTGAATTAAGCCCGAAGAAGAGTTAGATGGCGACAAGGGCTCTGTCATTGTATTTGACAACATGGAAATCGATCGCGACAACATGAACACAATCAAAGAATGCTTTTCTCTGTCACGTAACATGCGCTGCAATTATATCTACCTTGCGCAATACTACTACGATTTGCCAAAGTATATTCGCCGTAACACCGGCTGCATTGTGTTGTTTTCTGGCCTAAATAATCGTGACATCGATTCCATTGCGCGTGATCATCGTCATGGCACTGATGCTGGACAGTTCAAGAAATCATAAAGCAACAAGGGTCAGTAAACACGATTTCATGGATTTCACAATGCAGAAAAGTCCTGAAATGTATCGCAAAGACTGATGAATTCTATCTACAGAAGTAGAGAAAGGCAGCAAGATTTTATGGAAATATTTTGTTTATAATGCCGTTTGCAAGAGTGGATACACAGGAAGATAGAAATAAAGTGATGCTCAAGTATGCAGAACAGCAATAGAAATTGCGACTTGGCACAAAAACTATTGAAGTCGGTGATGACAACGCTAAAAGAAGCAGTTTCTACCCATACGAATAACAAGATAAGCACATGTTAGATAAAAAGTCACCGATGCTATTTTAGTAAAGTTGTTGCTGGCGCTAGATACAAAATATAAAAGCAAGAGCACTCTTCACTAAGTAGATGCACTGGGAGAATTAGTAAAATAAACTAAATTATTAGCGGACGAAACGCAGCCCGATGAGAACGAAATGGGCCATCCAGCAGCATAGTAACTCCTTAAGAAACACAACGGAGCGCTTTATGAGTGTGCATACACCGAGCCAGCAACTGCAGATTCATAAGGGAGCCCTGCAATAGATTATGCAAACGGTGGATAGAAAGACACATACAAGAACAGGAAAGAGCGAAGATGACAGACAAGGAAGAAAAGTATTTATTTTTACAAGCAGTGGGCAAAGTGAGAGAATGACTTTCAATCTTAGACGACCTTGAAAGCATGTTTAGAAACCTGGAAAAAATGAATCCTTACTAAGGAGTACGATACTCTACTCAGATATTGTGATGAGTTGGCTAAGCTGAACCAGTACTGACGAGAAGAAGAATTGAAAGTTCTAGGTCGACCAGGATGAAAGATCTTCCTCCAATCGGTGTGGGGTTAAGAAAATTCATGGATGATGACATCCAAGAACTTAAAAAGACACTTTATGCCGCAGGTGTGGGCAAGTCTAAAAGAACTGGAAAGGGCAGCAAACGCGGTGGCAACTTTAACTACTTAAAGAATACAACAGAGTTTGTCACGCGCTAAAATCTACTTGCTACAAGCAAACAAGCGGATAATGATGGATAATGATAACATATAAATATTAAATCATTTGCTTCAACAAATCTATCGATGAAGGATCATACGATGCGCGAGGCAGTCATAGCCAAGTGACCTACAGTCAGCGAATCAATCAGTCACCTGGAGAATAGGTACTTTGCTGTGCACTGAGTTACCCAGGCACTTCTTTGTAGCCTTCCAACGAGCTGCACAAGATGAAGACGAAAAAAGATCCAGTCATGTATTCCACATCATGTTGCTGTCAGAGTCAATAGCAGAAAACATACTGAGCATGAACTCAATGCAGTTTTGCTATAGACAATGGAGTATATTCAAGTGCATACTTTATGCTGCGAGAAATTATGCATAAATATCAAAATGTTGATACTGGAACGCGGGTATCCCTGGAGGATTTTGTCAACCTGTATACAATCTTTCACTTTGACGTTCCTAAGTGCAGAGAATGTGCCAAGGATTCTAATGCAGATGTCGAAGACAGTTGGACTCTTTATCCTGCGGCATCCACGCCCTATCACTTTTATGATCTGATAGGTTCCTTATGCTCCATGCTATTCTTGGTAAGATGACTGTTATTGTCGAAAAGAACTATTATACTATTATAACAAGTTCTATCAAGGTAAAAGTCATTTTGACGCCATCAGAACAGCAGTCAATTGTAGCAGCTCATAAGTAAAAGACAGACATATCTATTAGACTTGGAAACAGCCAACTGCATCAAGGAAGAATTCTTTTGTACTAACCAACACAGTATTCTCCTTTTAGCAAAGCAAAATATCATAATGCAGGCTTAACCATCAAACTGTCTGTTAAACAGATATCTCGCATGGGTGGTACCGTGCCAGCAATCCTACCACTTCTTGTTTCGTGGGCGCCACAATTATTGCCCATTTTTGGTTTGCTAAGAATGGTTGCGGAAAGTTGAGCTATATCTGGAAAGGGCAACTTGCGGCAGACTACTACGACGGAGAAGACGTTTTGTCTAAACATTCTGCATAGAAATGTAGTGACAAAAAGTCTAAATTCTCTCTCTCTCTCTCACTGACTGAAACACAGTGCAAATACACAACGATTGCGTATCGCGAGGTTGTCCGCTATCGATACAGCTAACCGCAAATCGATTTTCTTCTGGCCTCAACAAGCTCATGCTGACAAAGCGGAACGACAAGGTACAGAAACAAACGGCAGCAGGGAAAGCATTGTATTTAACTTGCCCGCAGGGCAACTAAAAAAACGAAGTGAAGTCTTACCACTTCTACCACTGATGGTAGCGCAGGTGAACGGTTGCCTGGAGTTTTTGGTTTTCAAAAGTAAAAACATGAGAGCGCGTGGGCTTGTATTACGCAGCAACAGCACGCCACTAAGCAACTTTGACACCAAGAAGGCTCGTAAGAATATAAAGTCGGTTAACGAAGTATTTTCTAAGGATTGACTTTCTAAAACAAATGAAGAATGAAAAATGCTGTGCCATTAACATGTAAAGCTAATTTGATGGCTCTGGAACACATAGGGTTGCTAGGGTCAGCAAGACAGATAGCAATGCAGTAGAATACTTTGACTCTTTTTGTCTAACACCTTGCTACACCATCAAACAATATGCTTCTGGTGCAGAACACGGCTGGTGTTTATAATTCCACTCAGATTCAGCGTGTCCGTAGTTCAGCTTATGGTCTTTACTGCACTTATTATATTTGATCACGGCAAAAAGGATTATCCGCACTAGACAACTTACTAGAATTTAACTAGAAGACAAATGTAGACAATCACATGCTAGATTTAAAGCGCTTTGACACCAAACCACTGGCGCTGCATGTTTATTTGTTATTTAATTTCCTGTGACAAGGCTTGTTTTGTCTAAACATCGTATAATGACAGTTTCATGGTACTTATCTTGCAGAAATAATGCGGATAACGTTCAGGAAATTAAGAATGGTCGTCCGGTCTTAAAGACGCTGTGTAGTATTTGCGGCAAAAGAGTGTCAGGACTTGTCAAAGCTTTGTCTCAGGCAACTGTATTGAAACCCGCTAGCCAGTGTTTGTCTTAGACACCTAGAGCGCAGTCACATAAAGTACTGCACGTGTATAAAACCGCAAAATTTTTATATTTTTCCTTTGTATAGATGCATGCCTGTGCTGATGATATTTGTAGTCAGGGCAATAAAATAGTTTAACACTGCGTCCTCAGTAAACGATGTAGAATGTATGGTGTTAGCTTTTGACTTTCACAAGCTCATTGGACGACCTTCGAAGTTCAAGAGTGGTTGGATTTTGCCAGGACATAAGTACACTAGTCTTAATAATTGTCTGTATCAGCAACTCGATTTTAATGATCAACCGCTGCCTGGTTATGAACCCCATAACCAGCTATATGCCACGGTTATGCGGCATGACATTTTTGCTACTGAGACTTTCCAGAGTTAAAACATCGGTGCGAAACAAATACGCTAGATTAGCCAGCAGCAATGAGGTCAAAATGAATTGGAGAACGCCAATACAGAACTTTTGTGAGGGGAACCATGGGATTAAGTACAAGCTTGGAATCGGATTAGAAGATGAGTTGCATAAGCCGGTAAGAAAACTTTTTCCCAAAAGTTGTTGCCAATGCCTTCACGACATTTGCTTTGCTGAACTGATAGCTCTCAAAGAATGTACATGAAGTAACGGCGGCCCCAAATATTTGCTCAGTATCATAAACTTGTTTAGCAAGTACGCATTAAGCTTGCAACTCAAAAGTAAAAGCCAGAGACGCTTCGAAATAGCAACAACAGCACGCAGAGCATAAAAGGATTGGGTTGATCGTGGTAGCGAAATCTGCAACACCGACTTTGAAAACTGGCTTGAGCAGAATACAATGCATAAGTATTCCATGTTCAATGAAGGCAAAGTTGTGATTGTTAAATAGTTTAATCGTACGCTAAAACTGCGAAGTGGAAGCACTTTACAAAAAAGTAGACAAGAAAGTATGTAGACCTTTTGCAATCGCTGGTAGACAAGTACAACAATACCAAATACAGAAGCATTGGGATGACGCCAACACAAGAGAGTGACATTCAGAATCACGAGGACGTTACCAGCAAATTAGTTAAGACAGAAATTCAACGTATGTGATAGGGTGCGGAATTCCAAGCTAGGAAAGACGATTGAGACAGGCTATACTGCAAACTGGACCAGAGAGGTATTCAGAGATATGATTATGTCGCGTTCAGCTAATATTGTTTTTATTCTGAAAAAAAAAACACAGTCGAACTTAATGAACTTGTGTCTTCCTGGAAGATCGAGCGCAATAAATAGGCTGAAGACGCTTTTTAGTCCTACGACAAGGTGAACCTTGCCAACTTGTCTTCATATGATATTTTTTTATACTTTTGTGGGCGCACACTCTAGTGCAGGTATGCGTTTTCCACTGTATTGTACTTGTCGTCATCGTAAAAAGCAGCGTCTTCATTTGGATCCACCATCTTTTCTTGTTCACTCAGAGTAAATAATGTAAGATGTCATTGTTTATATAGTAAATGCTTATTTAGAGCAATCTTAAATAATCATCAAGGCCATAGTAGACCTGTATAGAAACCCCGAGGCAAAGATTGAACTGAATATTACTTTAACAAAGCCTATGATGTCGCAGTTGCCTCCTGCTCAAGTGTTTTTGATAAGAGATCAGCCATGACTATTGGATGAACTAGACCAAGTCAATAACTCCTTTAATAAAAATCTATTGTTTTGCCACAGCACCTACTGCATCATTCGCAAAGCTCTTCTATCAATTAAAACAGTTTCAGAATAAGAACCAGGAGACAACACCACGTTGCTAGCGACAACTTTTCTGTGCAAACTAGAATATAGATAGCAAGTATCAGCGACTTGTTATTCTAGGTTAGGCAGTAGAATAAAGCGGGGTTTTGGGACGCAGTGGGATTTGAGTGCCAAGGGATAGGATCACCGTTTGCCGACCAAGCTTATCGTTTAGAAAAACCATTATCTGAAGCCACGACCAGCTGCCATTGGATAGTGGCTTCAAGTATTGTTTGTAAGTGCGCGACATCGAAAGCTGAGGTTGGCAGGGGGTGACCCAGACCTATGCGCTCATAGCCCCATTGCGAAGCCTCACTTTCCGCTACTACTTAGGTCTTACCTGAGAAAAATAAAATGGCTAGCCAGAGCAGGTCGTCCTGAATTACTACTATTCATGCTCTAATTATGCCAGATCTCTGTGGGAGGATCCATTTGTTGTAAACATTGTAGGCAATCATGAATTTATATGTATCTTAAGTAGAACTATACAATATAAAGATATTTCTTGTCAAGTGAGTAAATGTGACCTGTATTGTACACTTTCGTGTAAATAGTAATTTTTACGTCAATGTATTGTTTTAGTTAACACTGCCTAAAATATTTTTAACTAAATATGACCGGTTTAAACGCATCCATCTTAATACTAGACAACAAAGCTACACCTCAGGTATGTCACTATGGATACGTGTTTATGAGGTTTACGTCATCCTATCCCAAACATAACTTCACTATTGGAATGAGTCTACGCATCGCTTAGGTGGCACTTTACAGTTTCGTATTTTGCATAGGTTAGAATTTTAAAGAAGAAGAATTTCCCCGGCTTTCCTCACTGGTTATACTGGATATTTAAAAAAAAAGACCTTGCATAACTTAAATATTGTTCAAACAACCTTTAATTCCCTTTATGATGGTGTATGATTGATGAGTGTAATATGGGTTATAGAGTATACAGCTTGGCCTTACTCCAGATGTGCATCTTTCAAATAAGTGCTAGCTCCACTTGGTCATTTTCACTTCTTGAACTTCAGAGGTAAATTGTAAAAAAAAAAGAGCCGATAACACTTTTTCCATTTTATTTATTTGGTAATTCATTCATTGCACTTTCAGAAGCTGGTATTGTCTAGTTTGGCAAAATTCATTTTCCCTATTTTAATAGCTGCTAAGGATAGTGTACTTTAGACAAATTCAGGCTGATTTTTGGAACACAAGGGAGCAGTCATTTTAGTTAGCAGTGTGCTAAGATCATTTACAATTTCCAAAAGTACAATATCCAAAGAAATGTCAGCCACATTACATCAAAGTAGCATAAAGGTATGCTAACATTCTCGCCACTGCATGTTTTAAATGCAAACAACTTCACCTTACAAACGTCACTCTCTCAAAAGTACATAATAACTGGTGAGCTCCCCCTTAACTGTCGTTTGAAATTTGTGACAATGCATACGTGTCTACTCGGATGAATTATAGAAACATGTTAATCTTAGGTATTCGAAAAAGACTCCATTTTGAAATATAAAGTCTTCCTTTAGTTTGAAAATCCCTATTAAATATCGGAAAAATGCTTAGCTGTGAAGCCTGCAATATTCCAAAATTTGATCACAACAGTTCACACGAAATCTAAATTATAATTGCTTTATCTATATCATAACATTCGGGTCCATTGGACACAATTTATGGCAAGGAACTGTGCTACAATTAGCATATATGTCAGGAACAACAATATGTATTACACTTGAAAGTTTTATCCTGCTTGATTACCCTCAAAAAATTGTTAGCAGTTTCAATGCAAGGAGATAGTTGATATAGGATCATCGCAACAAAATATCAACATATTCATTTTTCAGAATGGCAATGTATGCGCATATTCACATATCATTTCGTTTCGTAGATTTATCCAAATTAATCAATATGATTGGCCATTTGAAACAATTATTAGAATTTATTGAATGTTACTGAATCAAAATAAGAACTGTACCTTGTACATTTAAAGAAGAAAAGCTATGGAGTGTGCTTCTTCACGAAAAAAAATAACGCAGGTGCATTAGGATTTAGTGACAGGTTTAGAAGCAATCTTCTAAACCTCTGATAAAAACCATCATATTTTTGTGTTTTGGGGAAATAAATGGCGTATAAATTTTAGAGTCTTTAATTAAAACTTCCCTTCTATGGATGATATAGACTGTATAGAAATGCTTTGCGGCTTGTAACATTTAAATCAGGCAGGCAGGCTTCTCTTGAGAACTACTAAAGTTGTGAAATGCTACAAAAATATTGTTATTAGATGCAAAACATTTGAAAAGTTTGAATGAATCACAGCCTCGATTACAATAGGCTGTTTTATGAAATTTCGTTCGAAAACATGGAAAATAATAGTGCTTCTAATTTGTACAGGTGATTTAGTTCTACAGAGCAACTTGTCGCTTCTTTTCATTCATGATGAATGCATGTAAACAAGATCATTCAGTTGTCACTGCCATTATATAGTATTTGCCACTAGGTTTTGATAAATTTCTTTCATGAATTCTTTCATTCAGAAATCAATTTAAAATGGTTCTAAACAAATTAATCACTCAGTGTTATGACTAGAGTGTTCATTGCAAGACATACTTGTATGGGTTTTATTTTGTTTTGCTTTAGCTATCGAAGTGGAATTCTAATCACATTTGTTATCTATCGCTTTCTATATATCTCTTCTTGCTCTAGAATAGTTCATAAATCTGAAGTTACCAGTTTTCAAGGTCTTCATATAGTGAGGTACCCTGTCCATTGTTATAATTAGAGTCTTTTGGCATTACAAATATATAGAGGGAACAACTCTTATTGCCAGAGTGGTTGCTAACACTCATATCTAAAGGTCATAATGATTTTGCGCCTTCTATCGAGGCATACTTTTTGTTCCCGTCTCGATAACATTCTGTGCTATTGTTATTTGAGTCGATCATGTAGAATAGGCCGACGCTAGTATCCCTAAAAGCAATAGATTATGAAGACCGTTGAGGTTATGGAAATTTGTCTCATATCATGTCATTGTTTCGCTCTGCACCTGTGACGATTTTACATTAATACAGTGTTTCATGGACGAGATAGCGCAAAATTTACAAAGTTATCTAGGTGTTTGTTTTATTTTTTAAGTTTTTTTCAGGTACAGGGCTTTTGATCGTGTTTATGTCATAGTATTGATGATGACTGATTATCTGTATGAATTCTAACAGGAAATTGACAATGCATTAATATACAAGTAATTTATATTTTGGAAAATCACATTTTCATGACTAGATCATTGACTTCTACTGTTCACAAAATTAGCAAATCATTTATCAGAAGTAAGTGGGACGTCATATCAACATGAATAGATTATGGTTCTTCATGTATATGTTTGACTTAGATAAACTCGAGCTATATTATCTAAAACCTACTTATTTCTTCTCACATTAAGGGATATTGCATAATATTTGTTCAGGCTCTTATGGACTGAAAAGTAAAAAGTTTTAGATGCAGTTCTAAAGATTTCAATGACATGATTGGTCTTGTCTAATTGCGCAACTTCTAACTCAAGGAAGTTGCCTGAAAATAAAACAATCCAAGGTATGTTATGTATGTTACTCCAGAGACACAAAAAAGAAACGTAAACAGATGTAACCAATGTTAATGCGACCATCCAATGACAGTATTATACAGTTCTTGTCATTCTCTCCAGTGATAGAACTTCAAAACGCTCACCATTGAACATCCTCTTTGCAGAATGTTTGCACAATCTGATCACACAACAGACATCCAAAAATTGATTTTACCTCAGTAGTAAAAATGCCGCTGGAACCTACAAACATAACCCTTTCTTACTATACTGGATGAAAGCATAAGCTCGTCAAAATTGACCACTGCGTGCAAACTTGACGGAGAAAGGAACTCTGTGACAGAGGATTGACTAGAATAAGAAACTTTGGTCAAGATAGCTTATTTTCCCTGAAAAGATTTTTTAAAAGGGCACAAATTTGGAGTGCAGTTACTGCACCGATACCAAATCACATGAAACAAACCTAATAAATCGAAACTGTGTTTTGATCATTTATGATGTCTGGTAGGCCTGACAAAAAGTTGTGTAATCGAGTCATTGGTATAGATGCAGATTTTTATGCAAAAGGTCCAGAAGAGCTTAAAATTATGATTGACCTTCTAGTTTGTGTGATTTATCTATATACCTCTGGCAAAACATAATTTATTAAAGTAATACTACTAAAATGGGTTTGGTCCAAATTGAAATCATAACACCTAAAATATAATAATAAATATGATATAAACATACATTTCTTCTAGCGCACATTATAAGTTACTTTTTCGGTGTTTGATTGCTTTTAATATTCCATGCACAGGAAACCAAGTTTCCGACAAACAGACCCAGACTCAATCAAAATCGAGCATGTTTACTTTTACGTTAATTACGTTTTTAGAGTTTGCCGGGTCTTTCTATCTGAAATGCCAATTCCAGTTTTAGCTTTCTCCTATTGTAGCACACAGGTAACGTGTACATTAATCACGTGATCCATTCTCCTTCAGCCCAAACAGAGGATGTCCTAGATGCGAAAAGGACTTTCATCCCTACCAGCCAAACAAAAGCTGCGATGACGGCACTTAGAACCACAGGCTGTGTTGTTTTGGTAGGACATTCCGGAGATGGAAAGAGCGCCAACGCGTTGTACCTCCTTCAGGAATTCTCAGTTCCAGGAAGGCGGCTTATTTTACGTAATTCTTACGACTGGAGAGCTATTAACCTCGAGAATGTGGATTTTCTATTAATAGAAGATTTGGCCGGCAGATTCGACCTAGACGAAGGAATGTTCCACAAATGGAACACTCACATGGAGGAAATAGACACATGCGTAAGGAACGGCAAACTTCGTATTATCATTACCATTGGTTTGACTGTTATGCGACAAATATGGGATAAGGTGAAGAATTATCATATATTCATGACAAATTCAAAAGTGACTCTGTCTTCTGACGAATTGGACAATGAAGAAAAGAAGCAAATTCTGCATGCTATTCTCAACTCTCATTCAGTCGACATATCCAATGAGGAGATGATTAAATGTGTTGAAACATTTATGGGGAAATTGGGATTTCCTCAAACCTGTCACTTGTTCTGCATTGATGATGCATTATTTAAAAGAAAGCACAATTTCTTCAAGTCTCCGATGGAATATTTTCTCTATGCGCTTGAGAGACTAGATGGTACAAAATTGCTTGCACTGTCAGTCCTGTTTTGTTCTCAAGGTGTCATAGAACTATACGATGGCTCCTTACCAGAGAATCTCCAATTCGTTGCAAATGACATAGCTAGAGTTTTCCTTGGGGCTCGTATCAGTCACAGATCGGTCGAGACAATTTTGATGGCAGAGTTTAGACGCATGGAAGGAACCTACCTCACGACAACTGAAACCAGCATTTCCTTCTCCCATGACATTATTCATGAAGCAGTTGGTTTGATTCTTAGTGCAAGAAATTGCGCAGTTGTTATCAGATATTGTTCGTCTGATTATTTGTGTCAACGGGTTTACGTAGGAGAAAAGATTGTTAACGGAGATCATTTTGTTGCTGCTAGCATGATGGTTTACGTCCCAGAGAAGATATACGAAGTCCTGATTGACAGAGTTTACAAAGAAGTGACTGAAAATAGAAATGTAATCAACATGGCTTGTCTCCAGGCTTTCAGAAACTTTGGTTTTGTGGAATATTTGTCGAGTGTTTTTCAAAAGAGGAATATCGTGCAACGTTTCCTGACCACGAACGAGCTCGATACGTGCCACTACTGCATGCACAGAAACATTGTCATTAAACGATTCAGTGGAACTTTGAGCTGCTTCCTGCCAGCACTGTGTGTGAGTCCCAACGTTCCACCACAGCCCGTCTGGGAATTGCTGCTCATGTATTTAGTCTGTCAGCATGGTGTTGACGAAAGACATACGAGAAATTGCTGGGGCTACAAAGCTAAGAAGGCGATTTTGACCAATGCGCTACTGCATGGTCACGGACAGGTTGCATCTATGGTTCTGCAAGATACAGACCCTATAGCAATTCACCTCTGTTGCAGCGTAAAAAATGGAAATGAAACATTCGTTAAGATAGTACTTGAGAGAATTATTGATTTGAACTTGTTTAACAAGGAGGGACGAACGGAGCGAAAAGCTCTGGTGCATGCCTATATCCTAGGTCGCCAGAACTTGGTCGATATATTAGAAGGTGCGGGAGTCAGACTACGGATGGAGGACTTGAATCATATCATTAAGAATGGAGACGTTGCAGTGGCCAGCAAAGTAATAACAACTTTGAAACAGAATGGGCAGTTTTACCCACACTCATTAGATTTCTACTCCCATGCCCTGAAGCACGCAGTAAGGAGGGACGTTTGGAATTTATTGCTTCACGAAAGCTCAATTGAAAGTCTCAAGAAAAACATGTGGACATTAGAAGGTCAGACTTTAAAATATGCGATCGGCGTTTTGAAAGACGAGGGGATGTGGGATCTAAAAGACGATAGCATGGTGCATGTGTTAGAGCAGAGTTTCAAGCTCAGAAATGACGTCAACTGGGACATCCTTGTTGCTGAAGGTATCAGACTTCCTGTTGAATCTCTAGTCGAGAACATCAGCAAGGATACCCGAAAAGAGCAGTTAGTAGCTGGCATAAAACTGCTCAAATCATCAAATACTTGGAACAATTATCACCCAAGCCTTCCAAAGTCTGTTGCATACGCTTGTATCAGCAACCGGAAAGATCTGCTTCTGGCTTTGGAAGAAGAAGGCGTTGTTGGAACGATGGAGTTGCTAGAGTATGTAGTGTCTAAAAGAAAGTCTAGTATATATTTGTACATGGATCACTTGATTCGGTGCGGTATTTGGGACCCTGGAAGTGTTGTTGCTAAACGTTTGATTGCGACAGCCTGCAGAAAGTGCGACCTAGACGTTGTCCAAGCTCTAGAAAAAGCAGGTGTTGTTAGCTCAATGAAAATGCTCAACGATGTGATTTCCATCCCAAACCTTCCGCATCAGCGAGCAAAGACATACATAGAACACATGAAGTCTCGCAATGCATGGAATCCTGATAGTAACTATGCACAGCTTGCAATACTTATTGCTTGCAAGAATATGAACAAGGACGTTCTGTCCATCTTAGAAGCAGAGGGTGCTGTGGGAACCATGGATCTTTTACAGGATGCGGTAGAGGACTCTGAGATGAAACATGAACAAATTAGACTCTACATAGAGCATTTGAAAAGATGTTCCGTTTTTGATCCCAAATGTAAGGAAGCCACGTCATCATTAGCACTTGCATGTAAACAGAACAACCTCAAAGTATTAAGCATTCTCGAAAAGGAGGGTGTTGTGGGATCAATGGAACAACTTGAAGAACTTGTGTGGAACACGTCTTGTGGATGGCGCCTCTTGCTTTTTATCAAACACATGAAGAAATTCAAAGTTTGGAATCCAAACTCGGAATCAGCCAAAAAGGCCATTAGAATCGCTTGCAGAAGGAACAAATCCGACTGCCTGGTGATGCTTGAGAGAGCGAAAGCCAGAAGCTCCATGGACCAAATGGCTCATCTTATTTCAGACTACGACAACAGAGATGAGTCCGTCAAAATGTTCATTGAGCATCTGCAAAGGCATCACATATGGGATCCAAAGAGTGATGTGGCGAAGGATGCTTTGAATGTGGCCAGCGCCAAATCATGGACAACTACAGAAACAATTTTGAAAGATAATGGCGTGCGACCAAGTAGAGTATGCAACATTATGTAAATTTAACCAATTCATATGGATATGTGCATCAATGCACATAACTTTAAGTAATTTTCGACTTTAAAACAATTACATTTTGCAAGCAATATTCGCCACACAGATCAGTATTTTAACTCCTGTATCGCCTTGGTCAGACCTTTTTCAACCTGGGTTTGTGTCCCTGCATCAGAAAAATGTTATATTTGTATTTAACCAATAGTCATAAAATCCAATCCACCTATCTGCACTTGAAACTCGTTGTAAAGTCGAGGTAAATAACGCCATAAGTTTGTTTTCCTTGATTACTCGCATTGTGTTGGAGTCAGCTTGGGTTGATTTGACGAGCTTTACTAGCTCTATCCTTTCTAAAAAGCAGCAATGCCTACACATTGCCCTAATATAGAAGATCACATCCCTTATTAATGTAATAAATTTGGAGCATGCGCATTTGGTTATATCGCCCAGTTTAAGGAATTCTTAGATTTGCGTGATTACTTGTTTGGTTATTGGAATTCGGTGCAATGGAAATA
This sequence comes from Megalonaias nervosa, assembly GCA_016617855.1. Classification (NCBI taxonomy): domain Eukaryota; kingdom Metazoa; phylum Mollusca; class Bivalvia; order Unionida; family Unionidae; genus Megalonaias; species Megalonaias nervosa. The sequence continues at coordinate 117,848 of JAECUM010014430.1, forward strand.
TTCCTTAGCCCGAAATAATTAGTCAATTACTAGGAGCAAACGTCACGGAGAGAAGTGTTAGTGAGTTTCCGTGATGCCATGGTTCACTTTTAGTGAATTCAGGTCAAAACCGCATGAAGTGTCCTTGGAATACTATAGTCCCTATTAAAATCTAGTGGCGTACATTGGTGGTGTGATTGCAGTGGCAGTATTTACGGTGGGAAACCGGTAAATTAAACAATGGAATAAACAAGAAGGGACTCGGCAGATACCGTTTGTGTCGCCATGGTGGCAAATGTGATGCAGTTGTACTGGCGTAATGTGCCTTGAAACCATGGATTGATTGGCCTAAGGTGGCGTAGTTAAAATAGTTCCCTGTGTTAGGGGATAGTTGTAGAGTTTCTACTGCGTGAACTGCTGAAGGTACGGAAAGCTGATGAAGAGAAACATTGCAGATGTGCGGTAGATAGATATTTGGCAAGTTGGGAGATCTGTGGTCTTGTACTGATTAAAGTAAAATTTATGTATAGAATGGACACTTGGGGCTTTCTAATTTACAACTGAAGTTATATAGAAGTCTTTGGAAATTTGGGGTAAACTTATGACTTCTAACGGGAATCGCGCCAGGGTTTGACACCGCTCGG